>WUAW01021540.1:15085-33150 GCA_017165845.1 Thaumetopoea pityocampa
AAACTCTTTGGCCATCCGCTAAGTTTTTCGGAAAAAAATAAATATCATACACAATCATATATGTATGTATTCATTCACACACGATCAATATAAACATAATGTATGATTTTTGGTCATATCTGCACTGTAAGGACCCTTTAAACGGTTAATACTAAAGCAAGTAATAACTTATAATCAATACACATGTTTATTTTATTCAATTCTAGTGTCTTTGTTTCTTTTGTGAAAATTTTTTACCTTCCATTTGGGCTTCACCGCAATTAGGTAGAAGGGCCCCCAACATATTTTGAAACAAGGTCCGTCTAGGGCAAGCTACGCCACTGAATAATAGGATTTACAATTTACTTTATTAAAGACCGTCGGAATTGTATGAAATGAGAACATTGTGCTAGTAGAAGGACATATAGTAGTATCTATTTAAGAATTTAACTCACTTCTACCATCACCGTAGAACTGATGCAAGTTCCCAACGAATGGCAACATTGGGTAGTGGGGTATATTCGCGAATATACGGCGCACGCGACTCTCGCGTCGCCACACCCATGCGCAAACGCAGGCCAATACTGCACACAGTAGATACACCCATAACGACATCTAAAAACAGAGAGGGCAAATCGTACTTGCACCACTGAACTCGAAGTCATAATTAGACAAGAGACCCACTACTGGACACGGCCTCCCCTCATCACGCGACTTTATATATATATTTGTAATTATTAGGTTGGTGCATATGAAATGTCGGATTTTTTTACATGCAAACGTTTCTTTTCCTGTTTTCGTTATACTTTTGTTTTTGGCATAACCTCGTTTATAGTCGTACTATCCATCGCCAGAGTGACATTTCAACATGGGAGATTTTCTCAAATGTTTTCTTTTTTTTTTAATTTTGTACCGATATGAATTCCACCGATATTCGTGTGATTTTTTTGTATGACTATAAACTTGGTAATAATGCCGCCAAAGCTGCACGCAACATAAACCAGCCGTTTGGGGAGAATACTGTTAACGTTCGAAAAGTGCAGCGTTGGTTTGAAAATATTTCAGTCTGGTGATCTGATGAGTCTGAATGAGTCTGATTTTCACTACAAAACGAAACGCGAGGATGACCCCAAATAATCATGAAAATTGATGATCTGAAAGCATTGGAGAAAGCGAATCCAACTGTATCCACGAGGGAACTTGCTATCAGGATGGAAGTTGACCACAGAACGATATTGCGACATCTCTCTGAAATTAGCAAGGTGAAAAAAATGGATAAGTGCATAACACGCACGAACTAACCGAGCGAAATAAGCTGGATCGATTGATCGGATACATCGCACAAAACAATTGTGTAATTAAATTAATTTAATATGAAGTTTTGCAGCACCTAGCCTATTCACCGGATCTCTCGCCAACAGACTATCATTTTTCTTAAATCAGAATTTGGATCTGTTTTTAGGGGCTAAACAGTATGAAAATTAAGACAGTGAAAAATTCGATATATGAATTTCAATATAATTTATAATTATATTTATAATTTTTAGAATCAATATTCTAAAAATTTTAAAGTCCCGTTGGGAAATGTGCATTGAAGCGAATAGAGCATATTTTGATTAAAACAGTTTGTGAAAAAGTTGCAGATCTTCACTTAAAAATCTGATATTTCATATGCACCAACCTAATACTTGATTGTAATTAATAATGCAGAATGAGCAGAAACATTTATATTTTAAAGAAGAAAAAAGATTACACAACAATGAGAAAAATTTGACAAGAGTGTAAAGAATATGTGTTATTGCCCGCGGGTCCGCCCGCGTGAATGTCGGTTTTCCGCTAAGTGGGAAATCCCGATACAATCATAGTAGACTTCTATAAACCACTTTTACTTAACCTCTCGTACCATAACGGCGGCTATTAAAATAGGAATCAAGCTGTATCTTGAATTTTACTGGACCAATTTTGATAAAACATACCGCAGTATTTAATTTAGAATAGTACCTCTAAAACTGTAATGGTTTAACTAAAACCTACCTGCTGGTTTTTGCGTGAAGCCCGAACAAACAAACAAACAAACATCGACGGATTTGGTTTCAGAAGCTCTTAATTAATCGATCTGAACAGTTTGTTTTTAAATATCTTAGATTTTTGAAAATTTGACATTTAACAATTTTATAATAGTATAGATAGATATTCTAAACGTATAATTATACTATGGCCAGGGAGTTTTGGCGGCAACCCTAGTGAAACATCACTTGAAGATTTATGTTAGTCTTAGTTTATTGTGATTTTTATTATATAAATTTGATGTTGTTTTGTATATTAATCATCAATAATCGTGAACAATGTTGAAACATTGGAATAAAACTGTGACTATTATAGCAAAGTGACCGTATTTCTTTTTTTTTTCAAAATAATATAGGCCTGCAGAAATTTTGTCTGGACAAAGTGGTATTCATCGGGTTGACTTCAAAACACCCAAGAAGCAATAAAATATGACACGCCGATATTTTATTGTTAACTTGAACAAATATTATATGACTTGAAAAATATATACACTCGACACTGGCCGAAATGGCGCGAATACGCATCCGATTGCCACTATGAAAATTAGAAGAAGAAGATACTATGGCCAGGATGTATCAATTAAAACTAAAAAAGATCAACAAATATAAATATCATTTCCATTGCGATTTATCACGAATCAAACTTATACTACTATAACGTCACAATTTAATTATGTCTATGTAGTTTAAAAATAAACATTAATATGATAATGGTCAACGTGTGATTATAAAAAAATATTGTAACAACGACGGTCTGGACAACTGATTAAAAACAGTCCGATTAATATGTTGTAAATTCGTAACTTTAAATAAAGATTTGTCTATATTTTATTTTTATCAATTTTTTCGCCATTTTTAAATTACTTTTAGTTATATTCCACAAAGATAATTAGGAAGACTATCTATGAATTTCAAGTTTTATTTATTTTTATTTAATTGATCAAAATAAATTCACATCATATAATAGTTACAATATTATAAAATATCAATACACAATATCATTATATTGAGTCATCAAATTCATTTATATTGTTTACATTTATTAATATATATTAGTACATTTTTTTTGTTTGTACAAGGCCTTTAAACCTTTTCGCAAATAAAGTTAACAACATTTTAAAAAAAGAACCGATAAAATTAAAAAATATGTATACTATCTATGACTTCAAAATATAGTGATAGGTACTCACCGTGTTCTTTCTTTAAAAAAAAACAAGGTAGACTTTTCTGATGCAAATAATTTTATGGTTAAATGCACACCTAAGCCCTTTACTGTGACACGTTACATCGCAAAGAGCTCGTCCTCCATATAATCAACTTAATGACAGGACATGTAGTATATAAATTATAGAAACAAACTATCAAGTCTATCAACATAATAACCATAAGTATTCTTCTTGCAGTATTACTCGCATAGTGATACAATCTACAAAACCACAAATTGTTAGCACTTCTAGAAATATATTGTAAAATTGTATTTTATTTGTTGCCTTTTAAAGAAAAAGCTTCGTTCTAAGTAAGGAGGCTTTTCCCCAATTAGATTTTTTATTTAACACTTACGGTAGCATCCAAAACGAAATAAAACAAAAAAAATATTATAAACGGTTTATTTGGACTTTAAGCCACATGAGAAAAATGGAAATAATCTGAATATTACCGTTTTTGAAAAAACATATTACTTCCATACCGCCTCCCTTACGTTGGGTTCTTATAGTGCTGGAATGACGGCTATGAACCAGAATGCATATAATAATACCATAGAAATATATCGAGTTAACCTCATAGAAATGTCTCGATATATTTATATGAGGTTGACCGTCGACTAGGTGGAACTATGGCCTAATTAAGGTCGCGTATCATAGCTCACAGACGCCCAATGCGACGTTCATAAAAAAAGGCCTCTATCCTACAGCAGATGTGTCTCGGCTGATATAATAAGGTGGATTTACCGAAATTTAATGACCTTACAAGTCTGATATCATCACGACGTAAAAGAGATACAACTGGCCAGCCTGGAGTTCTCCTTACCGTGTAATTAGATAAAGACTTAAGAGGAAATTTACTTACTTAAGAACATAGAAATTTTAAAAAATCGATTTATTTTTTTCTTTTTCATATTTTCAAGAATGTGTTTTTAAGAGTATTTTTCAAAATTCAGAATATTTTCGGAGATATAGCTGTTTTAGTGAGCCGGCATCCAACCCGGCTCGGCCGGAACGAATCGGACATAAGTCATTAGCGGCTATCCGTCTAGCTGTGATTGTGTTTCCTCGTAAAACCTTTTGTGGCTTTATCATCATCATTTCAGCCCGTCGCTGTCCACTGCTGAACATAGGCCTCTCCAACCGAATTCCAGCGCGACCGGTCCACAGCCACCTGCATCCAGCGAGACCCAGCGATCCTGTGGCTTTAAATATGTGTTGAAATACAATAACCGAAGGAATGGCAGATTGAATAAATGTAAATATAAAATATCACTTTATGATTTAGACTGTGCGAAACTTTACCCGAAACTTTAAACGCCTTTTTTGAAACTATCTTTTTTAAAATGGTACCCACGATTTCTCAAGTTCTACTGAACCGATTTACTTGAAATTAGATGTAGGTCTTCTCTATACACTTCTCTACCGTAAAAACTATCCTCAGGACCAAATTTGAATTTTTACAATTTTTAAAAAATTCAGAAAACTCAAAAAAGTAGTACAAAATTGATTTTTTTTTCACGCGGCTGCCTTTTTGTGAAAAAGAATTATTTTTTCAACTTTTTTATAGTTAGTACGATAGTGGCATCACTCTAGATTAATAATCTTTTTTTTTCCAGATTGCTGGGAGGATTGGAATCATCAAATCAAAATACTGGGTACTTATAATAAAGTTAGAGAGCCAACAGACACATTATTTGTTTATTTTTAGAAGTTTATTGTGTTGGGTTTTTAATTTTTTAAATTGATTTTTTTGTCAGCATAATTTTGTGTATAATCACTTTTTGGTGAATTTACACAATAAATCACATAAGCTGCGACGACTTCAAATAAATACTGCAATAATTGGCTCATTTCAAACAATTTTCGTGCTGATAACGAATGTTAGAAAAAATAGACGTGCAGTTTCTAATAATATTTTTATTGGAGTTCAAATAAACATCACAGAGCACAATACTATTTTCTTATTTACATTAAACATAAAATTAGTTCTGTAACACTATGACGTTAGGAATTTAAATTACTATTTATTTAGGAATTTAAAGTATCGCTTCATAAATTCTTGAAAGGGAGTAGGTAAATAAACAAACACATTTTCCAATTTCTTTTTGTTTTAATACAAACAAGCGGTCATAATACAACATATGTACATACAATAACGCCTTTTTCCCTGACTCTCCGGCGGGGAATCGAACCCTGGTCTCCCGCATGATAGGAGGAGATATTGACCACAATACAACCAAAGAATTGGGGTAGGGAGAGAGCGCTTCTTTCGACTTGCTACGAGCAAAGTAGTTATCCGTAGCACACTTTTCATCCCCACAGGAAATGAGACATGTCGGGTGGCAAATCGCGACACCGTCATTTTTATAAAATTCAATAGCGTTAAAGTTCCTCATTGTGTTCCCACGAAAAGGAAGGAAAGGTAGGAAAGGTGTATTGAGCAAGAAATATGGAATTTGCGAAAAGAACTATATACATAATAACTAACATAGGATACTACTATCTCGGAAGGAGTAAGAAGAGACAATAGTAGCTCGGGGAGCCAGGGTCGCTTACCCGTATAGTTTATTTACCGGACAGGCTATAAGACTAAGTACTCCCTGACTATAATGTATACACAATACAAACTTAGATAATAATACTTTTTTACACAAACAAATCTGTAGTATCATAATTTGATTTAACTGTACAGATATAAAATGCAATTTCATAAGTATGTATTATTTAATCGCGTCAATTGTATTTACGGTACATAATGTCATCCAAACAAATTTCAGTTGCAAATATCTACAATCGGGCCAACACCGCAGTCATTACATATCACATTGCCATTTAACAGAGACACGTTCGTTAAGTCATTAAAACAAATGATATGTGCAAAACCACGCTGTCCTGATAATACCCGTGTGATTGTATAATTATGTGTAATCTTAGTAAATGATCGCAAACTAGCTGCCAGTTCCGTCACTTTCATGGGCAAATAGGGCACGGCGCAGAGTCCGGAGTCCAGGGCTGGCTGGATCTGTTAAGGATGACCTCTTCTATGTGATTGTGACATCGCATACTGGCAATTTATTCTTTTTATAAATATTTTCTGCGATCATTGTCGTTGTCATAAATTTTGCTTTTCTTTTAAATAAAACACAAAAAATAATAATTTGTTTTTATTATAATTGAAGATCTCACATCTCGCCAAAATTTAAAATTACACTGTCATCACTTGGTTAGTTGGCGATTTACCACTGTGCGTTTTTCGCGCAATTTCTTTCCACGTGCCACCATCCTGTGAAATGAGCTCCCAGCGGTAGCTTTTCCAAGCGGATACAACTTAGGGACCTTCAAGAAAAACGAACTTACACTTTTCCGGCCTTTTAAGGCCGGCTACGTACCTGTAATCCATCTGGTGTTGCGGGTGTCTATGAACAGCGGTAATCATTTACCATCAAGTGACCCGCTTGCCCATTTGGGGTTCATATATAAAAAAATTAAATAATCATTTTTAAAAATATAATTATTTTTTATTATAATTAAAGATCCACAAACATTTTTTCAGTATCGTTTCCTGCGGGGGCGAAAAGTGGGCCAGGATAGCCATTTTGCTATATTAAACGATCATAGTAAGTGGAAAGAACTGGTATCCGTATTTGCCTACCCCAATTCTCCGGTAGTATAGTAGTCAGTATCCCCACCTGTCACGCGGAAGACCAGGATTCGAATACCCGCCGGAGAGCCAGAGAAAAAGGCGTGGTTGTATGTATGTGCATAAGAATGGCGATATCCTCTCGAGGTATAAGACTTATGCTTATTAGTTAAAAATTATTTACATAAGCGTTACTAAAAAAAAGGCTTAAAGACAAAATGCCTGGACTGGATTATGCTAAGAGTTTTTTAAAAAAGCATGATGATATCATAGAGAATATTGCAGAATATTCAAAGAATATAATATTCCCATCAATAGATCAAACAATGTTGAAACCAATTAATTTGGCAGACGACGATTCCAGCCGAAAAAAAGATAATAATTAAGAAGGGAAGTAAATACCCAGAAAGTGCAATGAACCACTCAAAAGCAGCTATATCAATTATAATGGCCTCCTGCAGCCGAGGAGGAATGTTAAATTTATAAAGCATAAAGTTTGAGACATAGACGAAATCTAGTCCAAATGATGCTTCGTTATAATAGAAGTCAATCTAGTTGGTTTAATGTCAACATTTTTGAGGATTGGATGGTTATTGCGCTATTTCCATTTTTTATAACAAATCGGACAAGAAATGTTTGATTTATGATAATTTATCCTCTCACCTGTCTATAGGTTTGATAAGAAAATATTAGAAAAAGAAATTTTAATAAAGTAACTTAATTTTTTTTTTTAGTTTTTAAATAAGTACTCCTTGATCTGATATAGTTACAATTTAATATATAATTTACCTACGACTATTTACCAGATAATCGATATTTTATATAAAACTTATTAATATACTAATACTAATTATTTTAAGTTAGAATTTGGAGCAATTTTCATTTATATAAATCTGATTACGTCATCGTCGTCGCCTCGCGTTCAATCTTATTCAGATAATCACTGAAGCAACCATGTCCAATGATTATCTGAGTAAGCCTAAAGGTGACTCGCCCGCTCCTTCGATTCAGCTAACAATCAAGACAACAGCTAGAAATCAAAAATTAGACACAATTTTCAACTTCTACATTGATTTTAACCATTTTACGGTAGTTTTTATTCCCAGGGTTCGTCTTCTTTTTTTTCATACTGCCAATCGGCTACGAAACACGTCATTTCTGCCAGTGTCGAATGGTATAGGTATCTCGACCTCGGATATTGGTCCTAGATCCAACACTAGCAGAAAGTGCGAATTTGCAACTGATTGCCAGTATGAAAAATAAGAAAAAGAAGAAACAAATCGTAGCTGTCAATCTTGTTATTTTCATAAAAATTCTATTAAATGTTCAGACTTCAAAAACATAATATCAGCATTTGTATGTTGATATATCTATCTCTTTCGTTAATAAGTATTTGGAAAAAAAGGTTAAAAAAAGATGCTTTTAGTATTTAAGGATTGTCAAGAATGACCTAATATGAAAATTTTCTAAAAAATCTATACGTACAAATTAAAACATACGGATTAAGAGGTGGATAGTTGCAATAGCTAATCTATACATATAATTTTGAATAAAAATGAAGAGGAACACTCAGTTATTTGATTTATACTGGGAAGATATATTGGTGGCTAAGGTTTTACCGCATCTTACCATTCAGGAATGTTTTAATTTTCGTTGTGTCTCTAAAACTTGTTTGCAGATCATTACTATGTATTTTACCAAACTTAAATCGTTAAAATTGATGAATAAGGGATTCTCGCCGCACACGTTTAATGTAAGTAACTAATTCAACATGAACATTAATGGCTTACTGAAACAAGTGTACGAAAGATAAATATCGATACTTATCGGAATGTTTTCGGATTTCCATGAAATTGCTTTAGTGATAGTCAACTGATGAAGTCAGACTCCTGCTTTGCGTTACAAACATTAGATAAGCCACATTCGTTGGATTTTTCAAAATTTGTTTAGGCTTAACAATTTGATTTGTGTGCAAAACCATTTTTCGGGAGTTCTGTGCTCTTAATGTCCAGGGAATTGTGACGGTTGGACTTGGATTATAGTTACGAATACCTTTGTAAAATATTGGTATACCCTGTATGTGTACCCTTAGCAGGATATTACGAGATAAGGGGTGAAATTATTGGGGTAATATAATTTTTTTTGGTGACTCTGGTCCACTCTAATGACAACCTGAAAGTAACAATATTGAAGAAGAAAATATCAAAAGCTAATAACTTATCTACAAACTTATATAAATATTATTTTAGGTGCTTGCAGCCTCCTGTTCAAATATAAAGATATTAAACTTAAGTAGGTGCTCATCTATCACAGATAATGATTTGATCCCCATGTTGTTAAGAAATCGGAATCTAAGTAATTTAAATCTCAGTCAGTGTAAAAATTTGTCAGCAAAATGCTTACAACCAGTAATACTGTATTGTAGTAATTTGAGGATTTTGAAATTGGCACGGTGTCTGTGGCTGACAACGGGGGCTGTAGAAGCTATGGCTCTTCACCAGTGCATGTTGGAGGATGTCGACCTTTCATACTGTGCTACTGTATCAGAAAGCTGCATACTAATATTTATAAAGAAATTTAGATTGCTGAAAACACTGAACTTGGAAGGAAATAAACAAATCACAGACAAGTCCTTGTATGCTTTATCGAAATACAGTAAGTCATTGAAACTCCTGAATCTTAGTGGCTGTGTTGATGTTACTGACAAAGGAGTGAGGTAAATATTTTTTACTATTATTCCTTAAAAAAAACTTACTCTGTGTCTTAAATAACAGTATAGTTTTTGTTGATACCTATTTATGAATTATTTCAGAGCTCTGGCATTACATAGTCCCAAACTGAATGGTTTGCTGATCCGAGGTTGCAATAAAGTGTCAGAGAGCAGTCTGAGACTGATGAGGAACAAAGTTCATCTAGATAGAAGGCCTGTGGACCCTGCCCCAGTACCTATCTATGTACAGGTTTAAATTAAGGTTGTGTAATTCATATCATACCTTATCTTGATCCATTTGCATCAATTGTTTGTTTCCCAGTGATTTTTTTATACCATGGTGGTTGCAAACAGGCTTATGGCCAGCCTAATGGTAAGCAGTTACTGCAACCTATGGACGCCTGCAACATCAGGAGTATCACACACGTGTTGCCAACCATTTAGGAATCTATTATAATTTAATCTATTTATCCAATAATGATCAGATTCAGTATACGTTGCTAAATTCCATATCAATCAATCGTTCCATATGACTAGAATTCATTAACATATCTGACATAGCATAGGGTTTAACTTATTGAGCGTTTTCCCCAAATTTTATCATATATTATGTTGTTTCAATAAATTTATAATTAGAGTTAAGATCATAGTGAATTTGCCATATTAAACTATAGGGTAATATCCAATGTTTACATACAAAACACCTGTACGAAGCAGTTGGCATACAAGCTCATGGCTCTGAGAACCTTGCCATATGATTCATGCACCAAACCAATATGTTGAGTATAAGTATGTTCACTGCAAATAAGTAGCAGCTCTTGAAATAATTTTGTTATATTTCGTTACGATGTGCTTAAGCTTCTGTGATTAAGTATTTTATTAGTATATATGTACAAATAATGAGTTATTTTTGTATTTGATAAAAAAATATTGTGACTCAGATACATTAAATGTTAAAATGTTGACTACAAATTTCTACCTCTATCCATGAGCGAAGTTTAAATTGTTTAGCTAATATTAAAATTAGATATTAATAATTAATAAAATAATCAGCCTGAAGACATGAACTTCTAGATCTAGGCCACCTCCAAAGAGCACCACATAGAATTCTTTTGCGGTCGTCGGTCCAACGGCCTATATATAATAACTTTGAGTTATTAATAACTCAGGTTCTCTAAATAAAAAAGTCATGTAATAATGATAATAATATATCTAATACCATAAATTGTAATAATAACACAACTACCATGTTTAAGAAAATTATAAAATTTATAGAAATATTATAGAACCACAAAGTTTGCAAAATTTTGCATTAAATTTGGATAACGACTGAAGATTGGTAACATTTTCTTCAGAGTTTAGATTATAATAATAATGAATTAAAATTAGCTTCCAATAAATTCCAGAAACAACTGAAAAAATGAAAAAATTGCAGTATTTTTTCTTGTACCTTACTAAAAAAATATGATACGCGTACATAAAATCATGAACTAAAAAAACTAGTATCAATATCATACTTAGACCATATTAGGTCAATGAATGATATCATAGTAAATAATTTTTTATTGTCTTTTTGTTTGGCTTTGCGTCAAGCGTATGTCTTCGTGTTTGGAAATCGTTAAAATACGAACTTTTTTATTTTTAAAATGGCAGAGGTAAATTGTATACTGTGATGATTTTCAAAGATACCAATTCAGATACAGACACTGTGTTGTCAGTTAATAATTGAAGTAAATTAAAAACAAAAATCCGACTGCGTGAAAAATGTATTTTTTTATTATTTTTTAATATTGGGTATACTATTGTCACTCTCACAGTTAAGAAGAATCTAACGACACCTCTCAAGCTAAAATCCATCAAGCCGTTTAGGCTACAGAGCGTGCCAAAGAAATATACACACGTACCAAAGAAATATAAATATACATACACTCGAAACTCCTTCTGGCGCAGTCGGGCAATAACTATCATATATATATATATTGTCTGTATGGCGACGGCAAAATAAAAGCCTCACTCCATTTCCTCCCGTGGAGGCTGTGAAAACTGGCTGAGGGATGTATCAAGATAATGGGCAGCAGCGTTGTCTTGTTAGTCAATCAAAATCTACTGCGATCTCTAAGAAGCCTGCCAATCGTGGAGATTATGACAAATCTCTCCTTTTTGGGGGCGGCCCATGTCCAACTTCCAAGGGTTGTTGATGATTATGATGAGCAGTCTCGCCGTGACATCAAGATGCATACAAATGATCACCTTTAAAATCATTTAAGTACTAATTTTTCAGTAAAGTTACCAAATAGTAATAAATTAGTAAATCATAATAATACTAGTCATATTTTTTTTTTACCATATTTAAGCTAGTGCTAGTACTGGAGTTCTGGTGGCAAACCAAGTGAAACATCACTTATAGTTTTATTTTAACGTTTTATATTCTAATATAATCTATTATATGAAGTTTAATGGCGTTTCATGGGCGTATATAAGGGGGGCTGGATGGGCCGTTCCCACCCCAGGATATTAAGTACCGATTCGAAATATTTAATTATTATAATTGTTAATTTATTGCTTCTTTAAGTTCATCTCATTGCATCTCAGGGGCCAGTCCTCCCCCTGGAAAATAGCCCTAGATACGCCAATGAGTTTAATATATAAATTTGGTGTTATTTTGTCTAATAATCGTGAAGAATATTGGAATAAAACTGTGATTAACACGGCAGTGATCGATTTTTTCCAGGCAATAAGTCTACGGATACTCTTGCCCGGTCAATGTATTAATATGGTAATTTTCGAATTAATCTCATTATTGTTGCCGTTTAAGAAAACGGATCATAGAAACAAGAAGAGTTAAACAGGAATTAGATTACTCTTTATGGCAAACGATTATTCTTGAATAGTTTATTACATAAAATTCCAAAACTTAAATTTAACATTTTTAACCTTATAAAATGGCGACGTTGTGGTTAGCCACCCGACACGTCTCGTTGCCATGACGCGGGGGGGGGGGGGATGTGGGCTGCGGATAGCCACTTTGCTACCTTGAACGATCGTAGCAGGTGGAAAGAAGTTGTCTCTGCCTACCCCAATGGGAAAGAGGCGTGACTGTATGTATGTAGTATATACTATGGTCTCTGCCTACCCTTATGGAATATCGGCGTGAGTGTATGTGTGTATGTAAAATTCCAAAAAAAGCGTACATTTAAAAGAATTTAAATGTACACTACATGTATGTAAGAATACATAAAAGAAACATTGGGTGGTTCTAACGTAAACTGCGATCTCTTCGAAACAAACTTAATTAAAATGTTAAGTGTAAAAGTATTCTGTTATTTATTTTATAAGTTTTATTTTAAGTATTATAAAGTAAAAATACCACGACAATCTA
Organism: Thaumetopoea pityocampa; assembly: GCA_017165845.1. Classification (NCBI taxonomy): domain Eukaryota; kingdom Metazoa; phylum Arthropoda; class Insecta; order Lepidoptera; family Notodontidae; genus Thaumetopoea; species Thaumetopoea pityocampa. The sequence goes on from WUAW01021540.1 coordinate 28,065, forward strand.
ATACAATTTTAACCGGACAAATAGAAAAATACTGTATGACTTACTGCTTTATGAAGTATGAATCTGATTGTTCATGCAAATTCTGAAATAGGATATGAACCCTTTTATTTAAAGGCATTAGGCATTTGCCCCTTTTAGTAAAATCAAGGGAGTACAAAAATAGTATGAACTTCCAAAACTACGAAAAATGACTACGTTTTTAACGAATACCAAATCTGTCGTTGTAGTTAACAACGCACATATCGCAATAAGCAGTACGATTCCTGACACACCGTCGAATTTAAAAAGGGCAAAACGCAGAACTGGTCAACCTATAAAGGCATACAATATAATGAACAGATATTGAAACCCCCGCTATATAAATTAATAAAAATATATAAAGAGCACCATTAAAAACTCAGCATCAACAATGTTATCTGAACATTCCGTACTTTTATAGCTCGGCATCGTCTGGACCTCAACCCAATGGCAACGAGATTGCATGCAAGTTGATATATGGAGGATGGGAAAAGTATTAACTTGCTTGATCGGTCGGAAGCAAGTGAGTGGAGTTAGGACTTTGATTTCAGCAAGTGAGTGGAGTTAGGACTTTGATTTCATTGTATTTTTCTTTACAGGGGGGGGGGGGGCAATTGCCCCTCCCTGCTCCCCCTTGAGCATATGTAAGTGATCATGTAATTGATTTACATAGTAATCGACTCATTAATATAAAAAGTTAAATGAGAGTTTAATTGATCTCGCTATGCAAAAATATATGGTAATTAAATTGTGCCAAATTTATTGCACGTAATTACACATTCTCCAATTTCCCTCAGTAAGCCGTAATAATAGGTCAAATTGTTTGCCGTTTATTATATCTGTTTTCGTTAAATTAGTATTTATTAGGTTCTATGTGTATAGTTTCAATAAATAGATCTATTGTAAAACTCTGTATGGTACCATCATTTATGTATAAGTTCTATCTCAGCTCTGTTATCCAGAATATAAATCTGTTGACATCGACTTGTTTGAATGTTTGAATATACACGTACATACGCAGCCTGCATTTCATTTAAGAGCCTTTATTCCTTTGCCGTACACAATCCGCATTTTTTTTTTCAAATTTCTGAAAGACATTTCTCGGTGATATATGTAGTTTAAAACACAGTTTTAGCCGATGTAATAGGAAACCAACCCGCACTAGGACAGCGTGGTAGACTACGGCCTTATCCCTCTCCTGATCGGGGGAAGTCCGTGTCCCTGTAGTGGGAACGAATATGGAATGGGAATGAATAGGAAAGATGTACAATGTGTAAAAAAACTACGTGATTAATATAGTATTTCTCGAAGGTTTTTGTAAATAAAAACTACCAAATTATTTCACAAAATTATATTTTGTGTGATAACACCTGCTACATGTATCTTATGGTTATTGTATTTACAATAGTTTATATACTAAACATTAGTAACAAATAACATTCAAAACCTTAGAGGAGCAGATCTTATAAAATAATTCACGGCCGCGGGCGCGCCGACATCTAAACGTAACTACATATATATGTACGAGGACGAAACTAAACGTAACCTATTTAAAAACCTAACTAATTAGAATTAAATGTTAATAACATTTGGCAATAAATTACTGTGATAACATGAAATGATCCTTTCGTGAAGCAATAAAACAATCTTAAGATAAAATCATAAAAGCTACCATGTAAAAAATAATATAAAAGAGGCCCTTTAGGCCTGTTTACGTAAAAAAGGCCTTCGCTCCTCCAAGAGGCGTGGCATTCACATCAAATTTGCCCAAAATAACACCTACCCGACGCTGACAAGATATTGACTGACACTCGTACATCAGTAATCATTAAAATGCACATTATCTTTAGTCACATGTATTAATTCCAATAATACCCATAGAGGTACCCACAACTGGAAACAGCAATGTTACGTAATATATATTTAGATTTAAAAAAAACGTGGGTGGTATACGCATTAGATTAATTAGAAGAGCTCGTTTTTCGTTTTAAAGATAATTTATTTAATACTTTTTAGTATGTCATGTTAAAAAGTGGTACATTAAAAAAATATTTTTAAATACATTTAATTTTCTGCTTTTTATCTGCTTTAATCTGGTATGTGTGAAATTAGTATGTGTAAGATTAGTAGTCCAGATCCTAATACAGACTTATTGTATTATCATCTGATTCTGAACTGTTTCGAGTCTCTAAATCATATGAACGTTAGTGTACCACAACTAACGAGTACATAGCCAGACTGAAGATCGCGCGTAAGTTCAGAGAGCCTATGCTCAGAGCGACCACACCTCGAACAAAATTTTTACCAAGTAAACTAAATGAAAAGACACGAAAATGAATTAATTGAAATGTCTTTCAATTTACACTTTGTATAACCCAGGTTGATTTGCTGTCTTATACGTTATATATGGGCTCTAGGTCAGCGACGGATCACATCATATTGGTCGATGTGAGGATGCCTATCCTAACAATGCACATCACATTGATCAAATTAAAAATCATATATACAAATACTCTACCTCTATATGTATGTATATATATATAATATATACAGCCTTGTCATTATTCGAAGCAATTAATTACATTTACAGTATTTTACAATGAAATCTAGCAGACAGACGGGACATGAGAGGCACTTGAGAACAGATTGAAGATAAACTAGGATCCTATGGTAAATAATAATCACAAAATGGCGTCTGTACAAGCGACACTGTACACCTTACGTCCTCTGACACCCAACTGAATAACAGAATATACATATAATAATTCAAGACACTACAGAAGCACATTCACCATACATATTAACAACCAACCCAAGACTTACATTGTATCTTTGGGATTAAACAATATATTCATTTATGATTATGCATGAATGATCACTGTCGGACCGCAGATTATCACAGTACTCTTACAGAGTGCCTCAATACTTTTGCTGATACTAAAACCAGTTAACATAAATTTATTGCACTTCATATTATGCTACATTTTCAGACAGACAGTCATCATTATTATAAACAAATTTAAATACAATTTTATCTGCAATTTTGTACTATTATTAAGTTCACCAGAAAATGCCCGCTCTTGTGGAGCAACAATAGAATTATGATACAGAAAGCAATAACAAATTTGCCACAGACGCTTATGTCAGATGTGGAAGGATAGGGCAACTGAAGTGGTGTCAATGTTCTTCTCCAAGGCTAACCTAATAACTTTATATACACACTATAAACTCATAGAAAGCAAACTATTTGTACTGTACCTTAATTACTTATATAATACTCCATGTCATATTTGGTCAATTTCACAAAGATCCAAGTGTCAAAACATCTCCAGATTCGAGTTGAATGTTGAACAAGCAATGTTGAATCACGCACAATTCACTCAGTCACAATCACAGGTTAACGGTGGCTGCAGACCGCAACATCAAGTATATTCCGACCATCAACACAACTAGGCACATAAGTAGTCATCGTTTATTAAATCTCCTTTATAGGAACACTCCTGGAATAATATTCTATTACACAGTCTGCTCAAAACTACTTCAATCTTAATTTACGATTAGTTACTGTTCTGGAGACACTTGATATCAATTATTTTTATTTTTTTAATAAGTACCTTCATAATGGCAACAAAATTAAATTTGAAATAGGATCGAGAAATAGAAATATAATACCACTTTTAATGTATAAAAAACAGTACAACGTGATGTAAAATTAGCCACAGGACACTAGTCGTTTAATTATACATAGCCTGTCTTGCGCACGTATAAGATTAGTCACAAGGCACTATTTAATTTATAAGGCATTAATACTCGAACATAAGATTGGTCACCGGGTACTAGTCACTCGTAAGTTTGGTCACTGGGCACTAGTCACTCGTAAGTTTGGTCACTGGGCACTAGTCACTCGTAAGTTTGGTCACGGGGCACTAGTCAGCAGGGCGTCGCACACGGCAGCGGGGGAGGCGCGCGGGCACGGGCGCGCACGCGGACGCGGGGCTACCGGCGCATTGTGGAGTTGAGCGTCTGCATGGCGAGGGGCGGCGGCGGGTTGATGTACCCGTACGCATACACGTTGGACTGCTGCGCGCGTGGGTCGGCGGCCGGGTACTGCACGCCCGGCTGCACGTTCATCATCTGCAGGTTGTTGAACTGTTGCTGGCTCGGCACACGGTACCCGTTCAGCCCGTACTGGCTGATGATGTGGCTATTCAGGTTGGGCGACATGCGTGACCCGGGCGCCATTTGCATATGCTGCATCGCGCTCAAATTACCTATAAACACGTGAGGAAAAGTTACAAAATGGCATTCGTGCAAGCGAAACTATATGTCACATAAGTACAATTCACTAATTAACAACCAACCAGACATGTTACATTGAGAATAGATAATATATTCATATACAAATACCTAATAATACAAGGTCTGGGAGTACTTAGTCTATTAGCCTGTCCGGCAAATAGAATTAAGTACACGGGTAAGCGACCCTGGCCCCCCGAGCTACTACTGTCTCTACCTACTCCTTCCGTGATAGTAGTATTCTATATCCTACAGTCCTTTTCCTAAATTCCATATTTCTTACTTAATACACCTTTCCTCTCCACTAAGCCGTGGGGACGCAATGAGGAACTTTAACACTTTTGAACCTTATAAAACGGCAGCGTCGTGGTTCGCCACCCGAGACATCTCGTTGCCCGCAAAGGCCTAACGTGGGCTACGGATAGCCCCTTTACTACATTGAACAATCGTAACAGGTGGAAAAAAGTGGTGTCTGCCTACCCCACTGGAAAAAGTCGTGACTGTATGCATGTAGTATGTACTATGGTCTCTGCTTACCCTTATGGGATATCGGCGTGAGTGTATATATGTATGTATGTACAAATACCTTCTGAACACATACACAGATTGATTTAGTCTCAAACTAGGATTTCCTATATCTTGTGTTGTAATGTCTACACCAGAGGTTCCCAGACTTTTTCTCATAGACCACTTGTTCCGCTGCTGGTTCTGGTGGACCCCCTGCAGCTACATTTCTACCATATTTCCAAAACTCGACAAAAAATGTGAAGAT
>WUAW01021542.1:4488-36384 GCA_017165845.1 Thaumetopoea pityocampa
AAAAAAAAAAAAAATATGCATAAGGTAATATCAGTGTCCATAGTATATATAATATTATCATAATTAATACTGAGACTCGACAGATCACACAGTCAGACGTCGAATTAAGTCAAAAGCCAAATATCTGTCTTACGCGTTATATTAACTTGTATATATTAATAATTAAATATAATAAAAAAAACCTCTGTTACCACTAACCAATCTTGAATAAATTTAAATAGATCTTGATCAGCAAAGAGAATGCAAGAACATCAATATTTGTTTTAAAATATAATGGATGGATGCTGTTAAGGTGGACCTAATAACAAAATAATTAACACTTTTTACTAAAAACAAACTATTCGGAGAAAGAGATACCTTCAACGTGTCCTGGAACTATTAGTTTATGGTTCAATTAAAACAAGACAGAGCGCTGAAGTACTATAGTGATTGTTTGAAGAAAAAACAGCTCCAATGACGAGCTAATATGTGGTTCTTATTACAATACTCATTATTCTCTAATTTATGTAAAGTAAATTATTAAAATCTCCTTTATATATAAAAAAAGTTTATTGTAAAATTCATTTGTCGGTAGATATATTAAAAGTTCATAAACTAACGGTTTACGGACAGACCTGGCGTCTGAGACATTTTAATCAAACATGTAATATTCCTACCAATATATTGTTATATATTATGGTGTACTTTAGCGCCCCAGAGTACAACTCACCGTGACGTAATAGTGCCCTTCGCCGGCGCCCTCCTCGAAGTCGATCGGCGTACCAGAGTCGCCGCTGCTCAGAGAGCTGGCTGAGCCGCGTCTAGTAAGCTGCCAACCGCGAACCGACGAGATTGATGACGTTGGTGAAGTCGGCGTAAGTATTGGTGATGTTGGTATGGTGTTGATGAGATTGGTGTATGGAGCGAGGAGAGTTTGCCACAATTGGCGATATGGTTAACACGATCGAATACCATTTGTGTCGATGTAATCATGCATTGGAAGTGTGGCCATACAGCGGAATCGATTAGATGATGTCACAAAATGAATTTTTGGAAGTATTTTAGTAGCACAAATTATACCAGTATTCGTTTTTGAAACATTCATGTCCGTTTTCAATGAGAATGTAGGATGGATGGAAGAGAAACAAAAAAAACTTAATTAGAACAAAGTCAAACATGCAATTAAAATTCAATGACAGCTTTTTCTGATAAAGAATCGATTACATTTTCACGTTAACATCATTCAAAGAGATAATATAGTTTTATTGTTGCCCTGACATGCATTTCTTTTTGGACAGGTGCACAAAGATAAAGGCACGACGCTTAAAACGGCTGCACATATAACATAGAAGTGCTTTATTGCTTTCAGCAGTTTGTAACAAAAGTATTATTATCAAAAAAAGCTGCCATAATCAAGCCAAATAATAAGAAATAATTCAAATAACTTCAATTACATGCGACCGCAGATGAATCATAAATGATTGTCGTATTAGTCGTCAATTACCTGATCGCCGGTGGTCACCATAGTTTTGACTTCCTGTGTGAGCACTCGCTGCTCCTGCCTGGTCGCCGATGACGTCAGCGTGTGGGCCACCGTCTTCTCCTCCATTTGTTGCGTTTTCGCCTTCGTGTCGAGGTCGTGGTGCGTCGTGGCTGTTCTCGTCGTAACGGCCCGCGCGGTCACGTAAGGACTCTTTCCGGACCCCTCCAGCGGCTCTAAGCCTTCCGCCTATTAAGGGTTAGACTAGCATGCTTACAATATGAATAAAAACCTAGCTAACACTGATACTACTGTGAGCTTGAGAAGCTTGAAAAAAAAATTATTAAAAATTAGGCCACACACTGTACAAAAATTAAAATAAAACGACATTAAAAGGTGGCGTCCCGTGTGCCGGTTACGCGCGTATGACAGAATGAGACGCACCTTGTTCGTGTGTGTGGAGAACGTGACCTCCCCGGTGCCCAGGTTCTCGACCTCCTGCTCCACATTGTGTGTGACGCCTTCGTCATTTTTAGTCAGCAGTTGCTTCGTCGTTGTCTTCACGACTACGGGCGGTGTCGGTGTCTTTTTTGTGCGCTGCGAAATCGGGATCTTAGAGGAAAGAGGGGTTGTGGACACATAGCCCTGGTGCCTTATGTGCTCGCTCGTTGTGTACTCGGTAAACGTTTTTGGTTCGTCTCCCCGCTGCGGACTCTCGTCTTTACCAAAAGTAGAGAATTTGTGCGTGTTCACTGTCTGTATATCTATATTCGCCGGTAAGTCTTGCGTCTCCTTCTCTATTGTATAGTTCCCGCTCTTGTCTTCAAAATGGGACGGATCAATTTGTGAGTAATGTAAGATAAGTTGCCCAGTGACTGGGTCTCTGACGGCCGTGCTGGGATCTATGTCACCTGTGTCTGGATCAATGTCTCCGTACTCGGTCTTGATCCTGCCTGTGATCGGATCGATTTTACCCGAGAGCGTCATAGTTTGTGTAACCGTCGTGCGCGCGCCCTTCAACCTCGGGTCGTCCGGGTCGACATCAATCGTTTCTCCAGTAATCGGATCGACAATCTGGTATAAGTACACTGTCTTTGTTGTAATAATCCTGCCTGTAGTTTCGTCTATAGTGCATTCTTTAGGATCGACTTCTTTTACACGTCCTTTATCGTCCTTCTGTGTGATGACGAAAATCTTAATAATAATCAACCTGCCAGTTCTAGGATCGATCTTACCAAGCTTAGTATAAATCTCCCCAGTGCCTGGGTCTATTTGTGAAGCAGAGTACACCGGTTGATTGTCATCGTCTAGATCTCCAGTCGCGGTATAGATTTGTCCATTGATTGGATCGACTTTTATGAGAGATTTGTCCACATCAGTAGTTCTGGTGATAGTTCCAGTCTTCGGATCCATACGACCATATATAGTAATGATGTAGCCAGTAACTGGATCAATCTGACCAGCTGTGTAGACAACTTCTCCGGTTTGGGGATCTCTGGGACCTGCGATCCAAATCTGGTTGGTCTTTGGATCAACTTTGACATTTTTAGGATCATTAGATACGATTTGTTTTCCTGAAACTGGATCCACTTTGTTCTTGATGATTCGGAGACAAATCATCCTCCCTATATCTTTGTCAGGTTTTCCAGACTTCGGATTTATTTGACCAGACTTCAATAAGAATTGACCGGTAACAGGGTCGACTTTGAGTTCTTTGCATTCGAACTTTCCAGTCTTAGGATCATTGTAAGTCACAGTTCCCTTAACTAGGTCGATTTGACCATATTTTGTGTCAATTTTATTATTCTCAGGATTGAGTTGACCTGTGCTACTTTCCACGAGGGAGTGTTTTGGTTCGATTAAACCTTTTTTAGTATCAATCTTACCCACGAGTGTAGTGACCTCGACTACAGGATCGATGTGTGTTCCGACTACAATGACTTGGCCAAGCTTCGGGTCTGTTTTACCGGTCTTAGGATCAATTACACCTCTGATAGTTATAAGCCCATTATTTTCATCAATGAACACAGTTTTTGCGTCAGAAGAATTTGTAACGAATATAACTCCATTGGAAGGATCAATGACTCCATATTTCGTACTGATATGTCCGGTATCAGCATCAACCTTGCCTTTGGTATGCTCCACTGTACCGTTTTCGATATCGACTTTCCCAGTTTTAGGGTCAAGAGGCCCGGTTATAGTTGTAATGTCGACAACAGGATCACTCTGCTTAGCAACGCTAAGAATCATGCCTAAGTTAGGATCAGCTTTACCAGTCTTCGGATCAATAACGCCTGAACTAATGAATATTTGTCCAGTCTCGGGCAAAAGAGAACCTTCTTTGTTTTGTTTTTGACCAGTAGCATCAGTTATGACGATATTGCCAGTGTTGGAATCAATTACACCATATTTAGTTTCGATTAAACCGTTAGGGTCCAGTATACCAGTAAGATGTTCAACTTCAGCTGTGTGAAGGTCTGGTTTCTTCGTTTTTGGATCTACTCTAGTGAAAACGACCATGATTTTGACGATCTTTCTCTTTGGCGGTTCAGGAGGTGCAAAAGTAGGTTTGATTGGAGATTTTTGAATCGGAGTAACTGGCGTAATTTTTTGAGCGTAACTTGTGATTGGTGACGACATGCGCACAGGTGATTGAATTGGAGTCTGAATTGGTGTGATCGAAGTTTTAATTGGTGACGGAATCTGTTTTGCAGGAGAAACACTAGTTCTCTGTGTGATCGGTACTACTGTAGACAACACATTCTGTTTATCAATAATAGTCAACTGTTGAGCATATGAAGGTTCTACTTTGCCTGTCTTTGGGTCTAATACGGAGGTGGTTACAATCATGTTTCCTGTTTTAGGATCAACATCCGCTTGCTTCAATTCCTGTTTGCCAGTTATGGGATCCTTGTACAGGATCTGTCCGGATCTTGGATCAATGATACCAAAGTCCGTATGGATTTTGCCATCCTCGGCACTTACATAACCTTTAGCGGCTTCAATATTACCAATGCCGGCGTCAACGGATTTTGTATATGGATCATATTTACTTGTAATGATAACCAGACGTACTTCGCCTTTAGATACTGGCTTTGAGAACGGAACAACTTGTTTATTAACAATACTGTACTGCTGTATTAAAGCAGGGTCAATTTTACCAGTTTTGGGATCAATTACTTGGTTGGTAACTATCATGTGACCCGTTTCTGGGTGAACTTCAGCTCTCTTGACTTCTTGTTTTCCAGTCCTAGGATCAGTAACGACTATCTCTCCCGTCGCCGGATCGATAATACCAATCGCTGTACGAATTCTACCATCCGGTCCGAGAACACCGCTAATGGTATCCACATGACCTTGACTTGGATCGATCTTTCTCGTTCTGGGATCGTATTTTGTAGTTATAATGACAAGGTGAATTTCTCTATCGACAGGCTTTATATCTTTTTCTACAATGGTGAACTGTTGAGCAAGTGATGAATCTGGTTTTCCTGTTTTCGGATCTACAACACCCGAGGTTATGATCACGTTCCCAGATTTGAAACCTAGTCGAGGTTCAGTGACAGCTTGTTTAGTTTCATGTTTACCCGTTGTGGGGTCTACGTATTCTATCTTTCCAGTATTCGGGTCTATGATACCATAATTAGTATGAACTCGGCCATCCGCAGCTAATATACCGCGTGAAGATTCAATATGACCATTGGGATTTTCCAGCTTTTTGTTCTTAGGATCGTATTTAGCAGTAATGACAACAAGTTGGACTTCTCTTCCAGGGATCGAAGCAAAAATATCTTTAGGTTTATCTATTACACTGATCTGTTGACCTAAGTTAGGATCTACTTGCCCAGTCTGAGGATCGACGACTCCCGTTGTCAATAGTAAGTTACCGGTCTTCGGATCAACTGTAGCTACTTTAGCCTCACGTTTACCAGTGACAGGATCTTTAATAACAATGTCACCAGTTGTTGGGTCTAGTTCTCCAAAGTCTGTATGGACTTTTCCATCGACTCCAAATTTACCAGGTATGCTATCAATATGAGCGTTAGTAAGATCAAATTTCTTGTTCTTAGGATCATATTTAGTTGTAACAATGACCAAGTTCACATATCTCTCTTTAGGCGCATCTTTATCAATTACAGCGAAATATTGAGCAAGACTAGGATCGGTTTTACCTGTCTTTAAGTCAACAACACCGAATGTTAGGAGCAGATGTCCAGATTTGGGATCCATGATACCTTGTTTAGTTTCATGTTTGCCTGTCTTTGGATCTATATGATCAATCTTTCCACTCTTGGGGTCTATTATCCCAAAGTTAGTATGTATTCTTCCATCAGGTGCCAAAACTCCACGCGAAGTTTCAACATGCCCGTTCGAGTTTTCAAGCCTTTTATTCTTGGGGTCATATTTGTTGGTAATCACAACTAAATGAACTTCTCTTCCAGGAACTGCAGCGAATTGGTCTTTTACTTTTTCAACAACACTAATTTGCTGTCCTAATGAAGGATCGACATGACCAGAAATTGGATCGGTTACAGAAGATGTAAGCAATAGGTTGCCAGTCTTTGAATCAACGGAAGCTTTCTTCACTTCTTGTCTTCCTGTAGTTGGGTCATTTACTACGATGTCACCGGTATTAGGGTCAACAATACCAAATTCTGTGTACACTTTATTGTCAGCACCTATTTTTCCTGGAACAGTATTGACATGAGGGTTAACAAGATCGAGCTTTTTATTCTTGAGGTCATATTTCGATGTCACAATAACTAAATTAACTAATTTTTCAGGTGCTGCTCTGTCTTTATCAACAATTACAAATTGTTGAGCCATGGATGAATCGGTCTTGCCCGTTTTGGGGTCAACTACTCCCGAGGAAATTATCAAATGCCCGGTCTTAGGATCAGCAACTGCTTGTTTGGTTTCCTGTTTACCCGTCTTAGGATCAACTAAATCTACCTTTCCTGTCTTTGGATCAATAACACCAAAATTGGAGTATACTCTGCCATCAGACGAAACAACGCCTCGTGATGACTCAATATGTCCGTTAGGATTGTCTAATCTCTTATATTTCGGATCATATTTATTAGTGATGACCACTAACTGTACTTCCTTACCGGGTATCGAACCGAATGTGTCTTTCGGTTTATTAACGATAGTTATTTGTTGACCAAGTGTTGGATCGACTTTGTTCGTCTGAGGATCAACAACCCCTGAAGTAAGAAGTAAGTTACCAGTTTTTGGATCAATAGTGGCTTTCTTAACTTCTTGTTTACCCGTAACTGGATTCTTAACGATGACATCACCGTTAATCTGATCTACAATACCGAAGTCCGTGTGAACTTTGTCATCGTCCCCGTACTTTCCTGGAAAACTGTTTATATGTGCATTGGTAGCTTCTAACTTCTTACCCTTAGGGTCATATTTCGATGTAACTACAATCAGATTGACATATCTTTCTGGGATTCCTCTGGGTGCATCTTTGTCAATTACAGTGAGTTGTTGAGCAAGCGCCGAATCAGTTTTGCCTGTCTTTGGATCAATTACTCCTGCTGTAAGAATGAAACTACCTGTTCTTGGTTCAATTATAGCTTGTTTAGAATCACGCTTACCTGACTTAGGGTCAGTATAATAAATTTTTCCTGTATTGGGATCCAGGACACCGAAATTGCAGTGTACTTTAGCATCTTTATCACTGATGATGGCATGAGAAATTTCAATATACCCGTTAGGATTATCCAGCTTTTTATTCTTTGAGTCGTATTTACCCGTGATAGCAACGACTTGGACTTCCTTACCGGGCAAAGTTGCGAATGTATCTGTCGGTTTATCCACAATACTGTATTGTTGTCCCAATGTAGTATCTAACTCTCCTGTTCTTGGATCTATTACACCGGAAAGCAATAGAATATTTCCTGTCTTATGGTCAATTGTAGCTTGTTTAATTTCCTGTTTACCTGTTTTAGGATTAGTAACTTGAATCTCGCCAGTCCTGGGATCGATGATTCCGTACTCAGTATATATTTTTCCGTCAGTACCACTCAGAACACCTTTAACGGAATCTACATGGGCAAAGGAAGGCTCCAATTTCTTATTTTTTAGGTCGTATTTACTTGTAACAATCACTAGTCTGACTTCTCTGTTCGCCTTAGTAGCGTCTTTTTCTACAATACTGAATTGCTGACCAAGCGAAGAATCTACTTTTCCAGATTTAGGGTCTAGAACACCCGTAGTAATAAGAATGTTCCCAGTTTTATTATCTACGTATGCTTGTTTAGGCTCTTGCTTGCCTGTCTTTGGGTCAATGAAATCAATTTTACCCGTTCTTGGATCGATGATGCCAAAATTGGATGTTACGTTGCCATCAGGACCCACCACGGCTCTAGAAACATCCACATGTCCATGAGAAGCATCCAACTTCTTATTCTTTCCATCGTATTTTCCGGTGATAACGACCAAATCTACTTCTCTACCAGGCTTAACTCCCACTTTGTCAGCCGATTTCTCGACAAAGCAATATTGCTGGGCTAGTGTTGGATCTATCTTGCCAGTTTTTGGGTCAATGACTCCCGAGGTGAACAAAATATGCCCAGATTTGTCAACATGACCATTTTTAACATCTTGCTTTCCACTCCCTGGGTCTGTATAACTGACTTGTCCTGATTTCATATTAATAAGTTCTTTATCCGTCTGAATTTTTCCGTTTGCCTTATTTAATGTGCCTTTAGTGACGAGAATAGTGCCATTGGCGTCATCCAGCTTTTTCGTTTTAGGGTTGTAACGACCTGTTATGATCACTACTTGTATTTCGTTATCTGGTTTGACAATGATTGGTATTTGAGTCGCTACCGGTGCCTCATGTTGAGCTCGTTCAGCATTCAACAAAGCGACAGTTGGATCTATTAGGTTCTTAGCTTGTTCTTTTAGAGCAGCAGATTGAACATAATCTATGCCAGGCGTCTTTATCTTACTAAGGTCCTCGGGCGTCTTACGCTTTTCGGCACTTTCAGCTACTTTTTTATCTTCTCCTGGAGCATAGTTGAAGGCTAAGCCAGCCTTTCTTGTGCTTGGACTTTGTGCTTCATCTTGACCTTTTTGTTTATCTTCGGAAACTGGTTTTTCGTAGCTGAATGCTCCTTGAATAAATGGTTTAGTCCGTGTTGGACTTTTTTCGGTGTCAGTGTACTCGTAAGGTTTAGTAAAGGACGGTTTCTCCTCTTTAGATGGACTCTTTTCACGCGAACTATCGATGTTGGAACTATCGTTAGACGTTTCGAGCACGGCAACTTTAGCCTTAGGATCTTTAACCTTTTTATCTTTTGTTTTAGGAGACTTTTCCTTTGGCGATTTTTCTTCTTTGGGCGACTTGTCTTTTTTGCTACCAAACAAGCCGAATCCGCCGGTCTTTAGGATAAGGAAAGGGGAGAAAACATAAAGCAAAAAATTAACACAAAGTACAAGTGCTTATAAATTTTTTTTAAGTTAACGCAGCAAACTGAATGGTGAAATATTGCATTTTGCATATGCATGCATTATACTAACGCTCTCTAACATTTATATTTATATACACAGAAATGTATAATACACTACAAATAGACAATTTTGAGCAGAGAAAATGCTTTTCTTTATGTCTACCATTCTTGCATATTGGACAAATTGAGAATGACAGATTATGTACTTACCCGGGACTTCTTGGGTGTTGTTTCAGCGTTATTTGTAATGCCAGGGTCACTAGACGTATCGGTACCTGCACAATTACAGCACGTATGAAACGAGGAAAAATAATATTTGTGTCGAGTATTTGGTAGCAATATGTGCTGTGCAGTGCCGGCATAATATCACTCCATATTTTCCCATAGATGCTGTGAGAATCAACTGAAGTATATTAAGGATGACTGTTAACTAAAGTATTTGAAGTATATCAAGTATAGTAAGGATGAACGGCAGCAACGTTATTAAATCAAAATCTACTGATATATTCAAAACGCCTGCCAAGTATAGAAATTATGGCTAAGCCCTTCTCTTTAAAAAGATGACCTATGTCCAACAGTAGGGTTGACAATGGTGATGTTCTGGCAACATTTATTCATTTTTATAATAACACGTGTTTGTTTTTTAAACTGGTTTAGTGGTTTAGTCTTTAGTTCTCACCATTTTCAGCGGGTTTTCTTTGTTCGACAATCTTCTTGTCGTCCTTATCGGGCATAACCTTTACCGCGCCGGGAGGTGGTTTCTGCAAGTAATCCAACACATAGTTAGTCAGCTAAGGTTAAATGTATAATGAACTCGTTATGATACACCAATATAATAAATTTAAAAAACAATAAGAAATGGATAGTATGCAACGGTAATCTTGTCTCATTAAGCCATTACCACAAATGACGACTACAGCCGTCGTGCAAATTTTAATTAATAAAAAAAGGAACGGCATTAATACCAAGTATACTAATGCACATATTTGTTAATTATTCAGTAATATATCGAAAAAAAGGTATAGTATGCTAGATAACATATCAATTGTTTTTTACGCGATTCTCCGTGTTTTAACATTTTGAGATATTTACGCGTTCAGAAGCAAATGACAGCTATAACAGTCATACATACAGAACGTTTCGCATATTTTAATTCAGTCAGTTGAAAAGTGTCTTTCTGCGTTTTTTTTTTTTTGCTTTTTTTTGCGTTGAAAAGTGTCATTTGTTCTGGGGAGAGAAAAATGACGTGATGAGCAAACGACGGTTATAGCCGTCAAGTTTTTTTTTTGAAAAAACTGTGGCCACGTGACAATTTTCACTTTCAAACATACAACTTACATTCAATTAAGTTTCACGTGGCAATCATGTGTTTCTGAGCGCGATCGTCAAATAAAAGTGTTCGGCAATGGGTTAATCAAATTCCAGTTAACAACCACCGTCGGCCACGCGCGGGTAACACACCCGCGCGTGGCAGTTACTGCCTCACCGTGAAAGCGGCTCTTAACGAAAGGCCATTTACTTATTGTAACAAATATGATTGAAAAGCATTAATAAATATATTATTATGTGGTAAAATAATATTATTAGGCGTGTAATTGGCTTCTTAACGTCGGCACCACACCACACGCTGGCGCGTGATCGACAGCGAGAGTGTTAATATGTTTTATAACATAAAACTAAACTAAGTTTTAAAGAATTTAGTTCAATTTTGTCAACATGTGAGTTTTTATTTAACTTTTGTGTATCCTTTTACATTTATGTTTCAAAATAATTAACTTTTTGTAGCATACCTTATTAAAACAACAGTTTTATATCTATACTATTATAAAATTGTTAAATGTCAAATTTTCAAATATCAAAGATATTTAAAAACAAACTACACAGATCGACTAATTAAGGGCTTCTTATCCGGGAAACCGAATCCGTCGATGTGTTTGTTTGTTTGTTCGGGCTTCACGCAAAAACCAGCAGATAGATTTTGATTAAATTATTACAGTCTTAAAGGCACTATTCCGACTTAATTAATGCGGTATATTTCATCAAAATCGGTCCAGTAGAATAGAAGCTACATCTTGATCCCTGTTGTAGTAGCCGCCACTTAGGCACGAGAGGTCAAGTAAAAGTGGTTCATAGACATTTTTTTTATACAAATCTATGATTGTGTCGGGATTTCCCATGTTGCGGAAAACCAACGTTCACGCGGGCGAAGCCGCGGGCAAAAGCCAGTATTTTATAAACCTAACCTATAGGTAAATCCCACAGCTAACTTCTTACTCCTAAACTTACAGTTACTATAATTTAATATTAAACAGATAAATTTAAGGCCATTTTTCAAAGACTTAATGATTTAATGACGAATTTAGTACTAACAAAGCTTTATCTTGAATATAATCTACAAACGAAATACTAAATAGGTTCAGTGCAAGAATTAAATAACAATGATTAGTGATGTACTCAATTCATATAAAAAACGATTTCAGGAAACATGAATGATGACAATAATGAGTATAAAAACGCTAATCTCTTAGAACTGATTCATTGATATTACACATTCAAATTTGAATAAGTCAGCAAAAACATGTACCAATTTGATATTACTACAAGTACAAATATTAGGTGGAACCGTTGAAACCATTCTCTACATGTTCGTTTCGAAAGAACAGGTTCACTAACAGCCTCCCCAAGTATTCCATGAGTTTCTGCGGCAATTTTTTAAATATTAAAATGGAAAAGAAAAACTACCCGCCAATGCCGATTTTTATCTTGAAATTCAAATTTTTTTAACGGTATAAAGAGAAACGCAACTTAAGTAAAAGAAAAACAAAAACAGAAAATATTATTGGCAGATGTTAACAGAAAAACTTTACCAAGAATATAAATACCAATAGGTTTGAAATTCATAAAAGGAGACACCTAAACTTTAAACCAGAGGTTTCCAGACTTTTTTCTCATAGACCACTTTAAAAATTTAGCTGGTTCCGGTGGACCCCCTGCAGCTACATTTCTACCGTATTCCCAAAACTCGACAAAAGATGTGAGGATTAGATCTAACTATGGAAATTTGCGTACGCCAACATAGACCGCCGTCGAGTCTCCCGTGGACCCCGGGGGGTTCACCTGGACCACATTGGGAACTAAGACTACAACGACGACGAGGACGAGTTACGACGCTAACTTTTGCATACACCCAATATTTATATATTTAAGGTACAGGTCACCTTTACAGTGTATTTTATATACCTCAAATGCTGAGTGCACTTTACAGCGTCGCAGAAAGTATCTCAAAACATACATTCAAAAGTGGGCGTAGCTTAATTTCAACATTGCCGATATTGCGAATTGCAACAGCTATAAAGGTTAAATCCCATAAAAACGAAATTGGCGCAGACCACCGTTTAAAAAGAATAAAATTCAAACGACTAAGTGAACTAATCAGAAACAGCAGTTTGCAACAAACAGGCTGAGAAAAATGTTTGTTTGCTTATTTGTTCGAGCTTGATTGGGTAGATTTTGGTCAAACTGTTACAGACTTAAAGAGACTATTCCGACTTAAATACTGCGGCATGTTTCATCTAAATCAGTCTAGTAGAATTGAAGATACAACTTGATCCCTGTTATAATAGCCGCCGTTAAGGTACGAGATATCAAATAAAAGTGGTTCTAAGACTTTTTATATAAATCTATGATGGTTTCGTGATTTCCCATGTAGCTGAAAACAGAGATTCACGCGAGCAGAGTCGCGGGCAAAAGCTAGTTAGTACATTATATATTTAAAATACGAAAATAACTTAATGCGAAGGTCATTCTGTACCGGCCAATCTTTGGGTAGTACAAAGACAATGAAGGTCAATGAATATTGTTATCTCATTTGTTTATATGCAAAACTCTTAGCCGATGAATATTTCCCTGCCACACATATTTTCGGTATATTTCGATTCGCTTCGTTAACATCGGTAAGTAAATAAGTGATACGGTGAACCTTGTCGGGTTTGTCGGCGAGGTACTCCCCTTCGAGCGAGCTGGCGGACGAGGCGCTCGCCGTGCCGCCCGACCGGCGCCGCAGCTGCTCCGAGCCGCGTGAACAAGGCGTAAAGATAGTAGCGGGGTTGCCACAGTAACGAATCGTTAAGAAAATTTTGCCAACAGTAATATTAGTTACAAAATTTCAAGCGAAAATATATATTAATCTGGCCCAGCTTTCTGTAATAATTCGTAGCGTTCTTTGTTTATTTATATATGTATATTTTTATAAATTCACTTTCAAATTCAAGATTCAAAAACAAAGGGCATCCATACCAACTGCCAACCTTGCTCTCGTATAATATCTTCTTATTAAATACCCTATAAAGACCCTACCCACCAATTTTACGATAACATTCACGTCTATTATATATTAAATATTGGATTTAGTTATTTTAACTGATTCATATGCAAATTCTCAGCGTGAGATTAGTAAAAGTCAAAGATCAAAAGTGAGTGAAAATAGTGGTAATTCTGCGGTAACAGAACTTAACTAAACCTCAACCTATTTTTTTTCTAATTTCAAACGTCAAAACGAGATAGCCACAATTTTGCTGCTGTCAGTTGCGTTTAGACACGTCATAATTAAAACATATAGACGCGACCTCGGAACATATGTACTAAAGATATGCAAAAAAGCAACATTGTTTTGAACCCTTTAACATAAATGTAGGTTGGTGCTCGCTATAAATGTTTGCTATCTCGTTTTGGTGTTTGGCACTAGAAAAAAATAGGAAGAGACTAAATTTAGTTAAGTTCTGTTACAGCAGAATTAGCACCAATATAAATCAATGAAGTATGACGAGGTTTCATGCTCACTAAAGTGAAAAAACTAATTAAATCTGACTATTAATTTACCTATCATGACTTCATTTAAAAAATAGAAAATTCATCCGTATTTTTACATAGGCAAAAATGTTAAGCGAAATCAGAATTGATATTCAGTATCACAACACCAATCTGCTATTTCATAAACATCTACAATGGCATATCATCATTCAGTGCTATGACATGCGTTCAATAATCAAACATATAACTACATCAAATTGGAATCAATATACTAAACAATGATAATGTAACGAAGGACTCAGTATTGAACCTTGCGCGATACCAAATTAGCTACAAACGAACTCCTCACTACTTGTACCGGAATTGAAGTTGTTTTAAAACTGACTAACTATTGTGATGAGTACCTTGTCCTTGATCGTCGGCCGGGCTGCGGGTTGCGGCGGCATGGTGTGCCGCTTGGCAGCATCCGGTGGCATCTGCTCATCCTTTTCACCGGCTGCGAGCGCTAGAAATATGCAGAAATTACATTAAGTATGAGATAAATTAGGTTTGATGTTGCTTGTGTGTCTTGTTTACTAATACGTTTACGACACTGCGATTTAGAACACTGTTTAGTTCATCCGAAACCTAGTTCGTAAAATCCAACTAGCGGTAGAGCTTAAGAAGAGTAAGCATCGAGTCCTCACTGATAATTTACCATCAAAGAGCAGGCCTAAGATAGAAAAGAACACTAGTTAGTGTTGATACATCTCTGCTATCACAGGCGTTACAGGTATAGAAACTCAATTCAAAATTTAACCAAGTTAAGTTTTATAGTAAGTTACAATAGTTTTTTCAAGTTCTGCAAAATAGTGTAAAATAATATGTATCCTGAAAATATGATAAAAATAGGAATTGTGATACTGTTTTAGCTGATGTGCCATATTAAAAACTACCTACAAATTTTGGTCTCTTCTTACAACGTGAGAAGTTGGACTATATTCTATCACGCGGACCTAATGATACGGTTTGGCAAACTTCACACATCGTTGAGAAAATTTTTCAAGGTTTCTTCCGATTTAAGCGAGCGACAAAACGCATATGATTTCAAAACTCAGAGTTTGCAATTTTCGAACTAGAGATCTGAGACATACGGTCACACAACAGGGTTATCACTGTTTATAAAATAATGTTTATGATTATAAATACGTTGACCATGACTTATGGATATTGGGGTCTTAGTGCTGGAGTGCCGACTCCGAATCGGAAAGCGTAATGCGGGTAGACCCCCGACTAGGTGGACCGATGGTCTGGTGAAGGTCGCGGGCATCTGTGGATGCAGGCGACTCATAGCCACTTAGCGTGGCGATCATTAGAGAAGGCCTATGTCCAGCAGTGGATGTCTGTGGGCCGATATGATGGTGATGATTATAAATACATAAAATAAGCGTAGAAATATGCGTTCCCTACGGGGTATCTGTGGAGTCACCTGATCGATCGGTTAAGGAACAACAGGTAATAATAAGGTGTGAGTTGAAGTATGATGTGGTGGAAAGGAGCGATAAAGGAGAGCTCCAACAGTTTGGTCATTTACAAAGGGTGAATGAAATTCAAATGAAGAAACGAATATACCTGGCAAATGTGAGTGGCCAAGTGTCGGATGAATTGGGCGACAGGAAAAACCTACCTTGATCAAATCAACAATTTATTTCAGAAAAGTCAAATTCGCAGTACCCTTAATCAACGAAAGTGTATGAATGTGGATGAGATGAGACAGGTGTATCAGGATTGTAGTAAGTGGCGAATTGTGAAACTGTCTCTGTCTACCCTTATGGGATAATAGTGTGAGTATATGTATATGTGTAAAGTAACTGTAGTAGAAGTTCAATGTAAAAAATCATCAAAATACATACACGACGCGCAACTTGGGTTCCAACAATCACCGAAAACCATTTTTCAAACACTTCACAATCGGATCACTTCACAGATCAAATTTGGATTCTGATCACAATTGTATCCTGTCCTATGTGTCACCTCAAGGAGAGGTTGATTACCGGTGACCGCGTATCAGAGGCCGATCGCACGCGCAGCCTGCGGTCGCACTGCGGACGAGGCGCGGCTAACAACTGCCCGGGAATAGACGCGAGTTTGTTTATAACGAAGCGGTGCGCGATCGCGCGATTACTCCGCGTTATTAATACCGGCCACTTCATAGCCGCGTACGGGCGGCGGTGCATCGGTTTTGGCGCGAGACGACCGTTCCTAGAACACCACTAACCATATTTACATTACATTTTTTCTATATTAAATCACCTCTGATGGATGAGTAAGGCCACCCGCATTACGCCAGCGTGGTAGACTACGGTACGTGGTACTATACCCTCATGATTAGGACGAATCGAATCACGAGTATGACTGGGAATGACAAGTAAACAGCCCCCCTAGCCAAGATGGCTTTCTACAATCGTTAACGTTAACAGAAACGAAAAAATATATTCCAATGACATTTCTAAACGATAGGTTACGGATTACTTGGCGATTAGTGTCATTCCAAAACATTTTATCGTTTCTATTAGCGTTAACGAATGTAGAAAATCAATTTGGCTAGGGGATTGGGGATCAAATGTAGAAAATAAAACTGATCTAACGTGCGTATTCGACTGCAGACGTATGACTCATATTCACAATTTTGTCGTGAGACTAATAAAACTTCGATAAAAAAGATGAGGTGCAATGTTTTTTAATATTTACTCCATTGGCAGTGTGTGATTCATATGTGTGCATCACGTCAGTATCATTTAATAGACAGCGGTCATGTTAAAGTGACGTTGAGAAAATACTCCTCGCCCACTAACAGAGGCCACTATTCGAAGAACGAGATTAACACGGTGCCGCGTGAGGTCGTGCTGACAGTTATTACCGTAGAAATGGATTTTCCCGGAGGGCCATTTACTTATTATTAACTTTAGCCCGCGGCTCCGCCCGCGTGAATTTCGGTTTTCCGTTACATGAGAAATCCCGAATCAATCATAGATTTGTATGAAATACCTTAGAACAACTTTTACTTGAGCTCTCGTACCTTAACGGCGGCTACTAAAACAGGGATCAAACTGTATCTTCAATTCTACTGAACCGTTTTTGATGAAACATGCCACAGTATTTAAGTCGGAATACTAAGACTGTAATAGTTTCACCAAAATCCACCCGCTAGTTTTTGCGTGAAGCTCGAACAAACAAACATCGATGAATTTTGTTTCTGAAGCCCTAAATTAGTCGATCTGAGTAGGTTTTTTTTTCTAAATATCTTTAATTACAAAAAAATTGACATTTAACAATTTTATAGTATAGACAACAAAGTTTCCCGCGCAAACGTGTGATTGGCTACTGAAACTGGCTACAAAGAAGTGGCAGTAAAAATACATTATTAAGACTGTAGGGAATCATCCCTTCATGTATGAAGGCAGAGCGAACTCAACAATAATCTATCGACCTAGCACTGTGCCGACTTTTGCGTCAGGGTCTGCTGTTTTCTGTGTATGGGATGCGGCTGCTGCCGTAAGTCCCCAAAATTCTTACTAACGATCAGCAAAGAAGCCATGGTGATATTAACATGCTGGCCGGGAATCGAACACGAGACCTTTTAATTCAGATTTGTGATGAGTTCTCATCTCCACTACGCTATACCATGACAATTATATTGTTCTATCGAAATTAACTTCCAATTTTTTCCCATTTGTGAATCACTGAAGCAATAACGTCACGTATTTTGATTCACAACACCCTGTGTGTCGACACGTGACGTCACCAACATCTATGCCAACACTCGCGCCACTGTCGCACAACATCATCCGACGATGCAGTCTGGCACAGTGACAACCAGACGCGCCGTGTGACTAAGCGTTTAAGCGAGAAATTCGCGCGAGGCAAGGTCATTGCGTCTGTTTGATTGTGATTCGCACAGAACTAATTTGATGTTGTGACATAAGGCGTTACAGCCTAGTGACATGACCACACATGCCGAGTATTAGATTACGAGTTCGAGTCCGAGGCAACCACTGACTTTTCGAAATCATGTGCTTATTAATAATTTAATAATCATCACTCAAAACAACAACTTTTTTGTTTCAAAAAAGTCAAGTACGTAGCACCCTTAATCGACGAAAGTGGATGAAAAGATGTATGAATGTGGATGAGGCGAGAGAGGTATCAGTAACTGTGGTTTCTATCTACCCTTATGGAATACCAGCGTGAAAGTATGTATGTATATAATTATTACTCGCTTCAAACGGTGAAGGAAACTTCGTACATGCCTGAGGGATTCTCTCGGCGACGTGTGAATTGTACTAACTAGCATTAGGCCACCGCGGTGGACTTCAGCCTGACGCCTATCATTCTGAGACCCGATGACCTGTAGTGGGACAGTAGAGGCGTGAATGATGAGTAGTGGTGGTTAACATAGTTTATAGCGCCGCTGCACAGCGCGCTATATGTATACCCAGCGCATAGCGCATGCTATATATATCGTTTTCACTGTGCTAGAAAAAGCGCCATTCTATATCCCCCGTATAGATTTTTTTTATAAAGACAACTCCCGCATTAGGATTAATTCCTGTGTCGCGGAGACTTTACAAACATTCAAACAACGGGAACACAGAACACCCAGACTCCGGACAACAATTTGTGGTTCACACAAAGTTATACATAGCGTTATACATTACTTGGTATATACACAGCGTATTTATATAGTCGCCGCGTAACCGCTCGCTGTATGGCGTACTCTGTATTGGCCCGCGAACGTATCTAGTTTCGACAGTTCTGTGCCATATCATAGCGTATAAAACAGCGCGCTTAAATTATAGTTTATAGTCTATAGCGCGCTTTCATAATACAGCAGATATGAACACTAGTAATGATAAGGGCGATATAAGACAATATTGAGGAACGTTGCTGATTATAACACGTCTTCCCATTGAGGTGCAGCAAAAAGCAGCTTTATAGTAACAGTGGTGCCGATTCTGTTGTAACAGAACTTAACTAAATTTGGTCCCTCCCCATCTTTTTCCAATGTCAAGCGCCAAAACGAGATAGCTACAATTTTGGTGCTGTCAATTTCGTTTATAAATGTCAGAATCAAAAGATTTAGATGCGATTTCGGAACACACGGACTAAAGATACGCAAAAACGCAACATGTTTTTGAATCGTTTGACAGAAACGTAGGTCGATACTCGCTATAAATATTTGCTATCTCGTTTTAGCGTTTGACATTAGAAAAAGATAAAGAGAGACCAAATTTAGTTAAGTTCTGTTACAACAGAATCGGCACCAATGTTATAATAAAAAAAAATATTTCATACTGCACTCTTCCACGATTCATAGGACACAACCATGTATTGCAAACTTCAAGACGCGCGCTCAGCAGGGACATTACACCGAACTCCCCTTTTCAGGATCTCCTTCATCCATTTATTCATATAACACCGTTACAGTATTCACCGATGCGATGTTATAAATACAATTTACAAAAGAAACCGTTACGACTTAATATAATTGGTGCCTGCAGCTTCGCCTGCGTGGTCTTTTCCACCATCATAATCAGCCCTTGGCAGTCCACCGCTGGACATGGAAAAAAATTTTCATTAATCTCCACGCTCAGCAGGCGTCTTGGAGATCGCAATATATTATGATTGAATGGAATAACATGATAACGCTGCTGCTCGTTACCCTGCTACATTTTTAGCATTCACGAGACGGAGTAACGGTATTATTATGCCACCGATACATAAGAACACATGCGTTACACATAACCCACGCCTATCAATTAGTCTCCGTGACGTTACTGGTAGCCCTAACAATGAGCTCACTGGCGGTAAGATATTCACATCGCGCGGACAGTGCTTAACGATACGTTGCCGTTTTTAAATTAAATGTGTAAATTAGAGACAATGGGTTTGACCGTGGCACGTATTTGTCGAAATTAGAAGGAATTCTTTTATGGGTGTAATTTCATTAATTTGTAATATAAGATTACTATGGCAGATTGGGAAATGAGCAGAATCATCTCATTAAATCAGAGTATATTGTATTTATATATTAATGTATATATTTACTTTTACATGTATTTTACTTTTCTTGTATAATATCATATTTTATTTATTATGGTCAGGGAGCACTTAGTCTTTCAGCCTGTCCGGCAAATAGACTTAAGTACACGGGTAAGCGACCCCGGCCCCCCGAGCCACTACTGTCTCCTCCTACTCCTTCCGAGATAGTAGTTTCCTATAATTCTTTTCCCAAATTTCGTATTCCTTGCTCAGTACACCTTTCCTACCTCACCCTCTTTCCTTTCCTTTCCACTAAGCCAGTAGCTGCCGCGTCACTGGCCGCATGGTTAGACCTAAGATGATGGCTAGCCTTACCCAAGCATGTGGGGCTCTGTTTGAGTGGACCCGTTTACCCATGCTTTTCGTAGGAACGCAACGAGGAACTTCCGAAAGATCTTTTGCCCAGACGGGTGTTATGTCTAGCGGGGCCTGCCACTGCCCCAACGATTAATGTCGGGAAGTTGCATATACGCCAAGTCGCTGTCAAACTTCATCACTGTGATTCAGTCGTCTATGATAATATCGTCATTCAAGAACCGCGCCACCTATTGAGAATGGGTGGTACTATGTAGTGAAGTACATTGGTGGTATAATGGTGCCAGAGACGGTTTGCAATCGAAAGGTCATAGGTTCGATCCCAGTAAAGTATCACTGAATTATTTTCTAACTCATGTACGGTATACATTGTAGACAAAAATGTACTTAACGGAGAAAAAAACTTCGTGAGAAAACCTGCATACTCGCATGGGTGTGTGAAATCTACCAACACGCACTAGGCCAGTGTGGTAGACTCCGGCCTAATCCCCCTCTTGATCAGGGGAGGTCCGTGCCCCTGTAGTGGGGAGGAATATGGACCGCGGATGATGATGAGTGACGTAAGTCCCCTACAAATCCAAGGTAAGCATCCCTTGTTGGGTGACAATGTTGGGTGAACACTGACCGTCCATGCTGCGCGAGGAGAGCTTCCTGTTGGAGAGCGTGCGCGCGAAGTGCGGCGGCGCGCGCTGCGGCGGCGCCGCGCGTGACTCGTAGTGCGTGCGGCCGCTGTACCGGAACCGCGAGCCCAGCCGCGGGAACAGCGTGCTCTTCGTCGGCGGCTCCGGGGACATCAGCCTGCGCGCACAGACACACTCACTGACCGCCGCTCGTGGACCCACACCACCACGTACGATACTTAGCGCGTATCACTTAAAAGACTTCAGCATTCCAGTACATCGAGCTACCCACAAATTTCACACGTTGATTTGTATCAGCTAAATAGATGGAACTTACAACTAATTTACTTATAAGAACTCATGTCACTGTATTTTTTTTTTGTGAAATAAATTCTATTCTATACTATACTCAACTCGAACAAAAAATCATTTAGGGTCGCAAACCAGGTCGTGGACGTGATCAAAAAATCAAAAACATTTATTCCTTAATTATTTTTAATAGGTCAGGGAGTACTTAGTCTTTTAGTCTGTGCGGCAAATAGACTTAAGTATACGGGTAAGCGACCCCGGGCCCCGAGCTACTACTGTCTCTTCCAACTCCTTCCGAGATAGTCGTATCCTATATCCTATAGTCCTTCACCTAAATTCCATATTTATTTCTCAATACACCTTTCCCACCTCATCCTCTTTCCTTTCCTCTCCATTACGCCGTGGGAATGCAATGAGGAACTTTAATACTTTTGAACCTTATAAAATGGCGGCGTCGCGGTTCGGTATACACACGATATGAAAATTCCAATGATATATTTGATCGCTCAGTTACTAAAAAAATAAATATACTTCTCGCCTCCACACCTATTTGTTGTTGCTTCGAGGGGACAGTCATTGTTGTGATTTTACTGTGCTATTACTATGTGAAATTATGAACCTTAACACTGTGAAATAAGGTTGATTTTTATAAACAGTACTTCTCGTACCTGAAGAAGGTGTGGTGCTCGACGCAGGTCTTCCACAGCTTCTTGGCGGCGCGGTGGTTGGCCAGCTTGAAGCCGACCGTGGACTCGAACTGTTCGAACTCGCCCGGCCTTAGTTTCACGTAGAAGTTGTGCCGTTTGTAGCTGATCTTCAGGATCTTGGGCCACGCGAACCGGTTGATGCGGAGTCTGTGAACGATATTCATCATCATCCTCGTCACCAGCTCGCGGGAGTCCACTACTAGATATGGGTCTCCCAATTAAAAAGGAGGGACAGTACAACAAATATTAGTATTTGGTTAAGTTTACAAGAGTCTCACCGCCTCGTATGTTCTATTGTCGCTTATATCTTGAATATTTTTTAATGTCTAGTGCAGAGGTTTTCAGACTTTTTTTCTCATAGACCACTTTTAAAATTTAGCTGGTTCCGGTGGACCCCCTGCAGTTACATTTATACCATATTCCCAAACTCAACAAAAAACGTGAAGATTAGATCTAACTATGGAAATTTGCGTACGTCAATGTAGACCCCCGTCGAGTCTCCCGTGGACCCCTGGGGGTCCATCTGGACCACTTTGGGAATTAAAGGTCTAGTGAATGATTAGGATTAGTGAATAATTAGTGGGCATTCAAGCCCAATAGCCCGAGCTTTAAATAATACTGAATATATAATAATATTGGCAGATGGTCATTTAGCATGCTTCAACAACCATTAGGAAGCTTTCAATATTTTCCATCAGCAGCGAGAGTTCTAGAGCATGGTTCATGCTTGCGATCCTTGTAAAGACAGCGAAAGGGGGCGGAAGGCCTATACAAGGCTTCCTTTGCTACAAAAAAAATTAAGGACATTAAATTATTGCGTTCTACTGATCAAACTAATAAACTGCTTTAAAGTCTAGGAGAAGGACTCCAATCATATCATAAATCTTGTCCACAAAATAAATAGCAGGCAACATTTTGATCTGCACAATTAATGAGCAGAGCCTGTGGATAAGAAGGTGCCGCCTGCTGAGTTGTTCTATCATCAAGTAGTTTTAAGTATGGTATTAGACCAGCCAAGTATGGTACGGTTAAGCCATTTTAAGTATGGTATTAGACCAGCCAAGTATGGTACGGTTAAACCATTTTAGCAAGGAGTATTAGACCTGTCGAGATTGAATGTACTTTTTTTTTAAATTTCAGCAAACATCAAAAGCAACATCCTAGAGCATGATACGGAAGCACGAGCCCTATATGCAACAACGGAATCTTCACCCACGAGACCTCTGCTTCCCGACCTATCCTACACACCCATGAGTACCTTTAAAAGGTATAACTGGCCTAAAGTCCATTGTTGGTGTAGTGGTACCAGACACGGCTTGCATTCAAAAAGTCGTAGGGTCGATCCCATACCACTGAGTTATTTCTAAATGATTTATGGTCTACAATGTGGACACCAATGTACTTGACGGAGAAGGAAAACCTTGTGAGGATACCTACGTGTCCGCATAGGTGCATGAAGTCTACCAGCCCGCATCAGGCCAGCGTGGTAGACTTCAGCCTAATCCCCCTCCTGGTGAGGGGAAGTTCGTACCCCTGTAGTGAGGACGAATGTGAACTGGGGATGATGATGATGGTACCTGACCTGACAGGTTAATTCAACAAAGGAGCCGTATTATTAACCAGCACTTACTTCTCCCTGTGGACCAGTAGACCAGAGGAGCACACTCCGAGCGTGATGTCGACGTTCTCCGAGTCTTTCGCGGGATGCAGATCCACCCCGTACATCGCCAACTTCTTCGCATTCTCCAGGTAGTTCAGCTCCGCTTCAGCCGGTGTTTGACCTCTGCACAGATAGATTACCAATAAAATGACACACCCGAATCTGCTCGCACAGCACACCTTGAACAGCCTGCTGGAATTCGCTATTAATCATAGACCTTTCTAGAATCACATTGTCATAACCATTTCTGTATTAGTGCTCCTTAAATTTCATTTACAATGGAACTAACAGTGTAGGTGTCTTAAGACAAGAGTGAATAGGTGTTTATTAAGACAGTACGTCTTACCACCCTGGGTTACATCGCCACTTACTTACAGGCGGGATTGTAAAAGTGCGGTAAACTATCTCGAATCTTTTGTAGACGCTAGGAACAAAAATAAAAATATAAATCCTATGTAACCACATACGAAAGGTAAGTGAAAAATGATAAATCTTAAAGGACTACAGTATGGAGTTCTTCAAGAGGTGAGTAAGTAAATTTCTAAAGGGTCAGCAACGCGCATGTGACACTCCTGATGGTGCAGGCGTCCATAAGCTGCGGTAACCACTTACCATCACGTGAGCTGTAAGCCTGTTTGCCACCACTGTGGTAGAAAATAAAAAGAAGGAAATGTCCTCCACTCGCCTGTGGGTCTTATGCAGCTCCACCACTTTACTCTCGAGTTCGGGTGTGCACGCCGACGGCGGCACGAGCTTCAGTTGCTTGCAGAGCCCGCTGTCCACCTCCGAGTCCTCGTAGTCACCGAGCTCCGACTGCAGGAGGTAGCTGGCCAGGAGCGCGTGCGTCACGTTCGAGCAAGGCAGCCGACCTGCAACCGGCATACATTACAGCAGATATACGGTTGACTGACCAGATATAAAGTTCCTGTTAATGTGATCGTGATTCATTCAAGAAGAAATTTCGCAAACTCCTTGTGCATGAATTAACAGACTCCGTAATCCGTATTTATACTCAAAAACAAGGAAAATAAAATCCGTAATTTTATTTTCCTTGTTTTTGAGTATGTTGTAATAGTGTATTAGTTTATAGAGAATGAATGAATGAATGCTCTATTTGCTAATACATATATAGGTTTATACACAGGCATCATCTTACATTAAAATCAGATTCACTGTATATGTGACAAATTCGTCGTGCGAATATTTCAATAATAATTATAAAGATACTCTTGCGAAAAAGAGACATTTTTACGAATATAAACAATTTATGTTAATTTAGTACTTGAGTTTATTATCATATGTTAATTTATTGTATTCCTATGTGTGTATTAGTATGAAATAACCGTATTGTTCTCTCATCTCATCTCATGTTTTTTCGTCTGTGAATTCAACTACTTTTTTATCTGTGCACTACTCTAAGGTGGACTGGTAGAAAGTGTCTAAGGCATTAAATGCGACTTCACATATTTTATTTATGAAGTGTAAAATAAATAGACAGACGGAGCACTCAATTAACACAGATCACCGAGTTCCCCGGGTATCAATGTTCGATATTATAAGGTCAAGTGATCACATCAACTAGACAGATTGAGATTGGTGCGCTGTTACATTATGCGCCGGTCGAGATTTGGGCTGCGACCACACAACATGTCAACTTGCGTAACAATCCCGCGTCAGTTTCATTTGAAGACGTGTTGAGAAAGGCCAATTGCAATACCCCTGGACGTGAGTTGTATGGAACCAGCATTATAATACCTTCCATCTGTCTCCGTAGTCGCTGTGAGAACCAGTTAAAGAATACATCTCATAACCGGTAGCAGCGTTATTCTCCTATTCATGCGACATCTCGAAGACGCCTACTAAAGTGAGAAAAACGTGGAGATTATGGCAAATGCTTCTTTTTGAGGGGGTCCGTGTCGCGCTTTGGACTCCCACGGGCTGGTGGTAACGGTGATAACATTGACACCAAACCTGCAGACACTTCATACATACCTATTTCTACAGCGACGGGTCAAATGACCCGTGTTTAAAAAATTAAACATATATATTTCTTCTATGCGAGTGTGTGTGAGTGGAAGTGTCGGAAGAGGGCGCCCAGGAAAAACGTACTTTAACCATATCAACAACTTGTTCCAAAAAGGTCAAGTTCGTAGCGCCCCTAATCGACAAAAGTGTATGAGAAGATGTATGGATGTGGATGAGGCGCTCTCACCTCAGGTGTGTCAGGATCGTAGTATATGGCAAACTGTGGTCTCTGCCTACCTTTATGGGATACCGGCGTGAGTGTATGTGTGTATGTATATATTTCTAGCTAAAAACAATAATAAGAGACGAGTCAATATTGAAAAATACTTTTGATATATTTTTTAATAAAACTACTAAATTTAAAAAGCTGGGTAATAATGTTATTTCAAAGAATATCTGCCAAAATGTTCATAAAGGGTCACGGTAGGTTTAATGTTAAGCAATGCTGAACAAGTGGTATTTTTAAATGGCAGACGACTAATTTAGTATTTAAGGTAGTGTCCGTACCTTCCAGCAAGTCCTTCCGCACGGCCAGAACGAGCTGGTACCTCGTGAGCTCCTCCTGCAGCTGCGCCGGCTCCGGCGGGTAGAACTTCACGGAGAACCGCATGCGCCACGGTTCGTCTGTGACAATACGGTTAAATTTAATCATCACTACAGTCTACGCTTTCCAATACTCAGTGGCTGTGGCCCTGCTTTCTGTGCCAATTGATCCCGGGTTCGAATCCTAGTAAGGACAAACTTTGTGTGATGAGCACAAATTTTTGTACCTGAGTCATGGATGTTTATCTATATAAGTAATTACTAATCACTTATCTACATATATAGCATTATCTAAAGGTCAGGGAGTACTTAAGTCTTTTGCCTGTCCGGCAAATAGACTTAGGTATACGGGTAAGCGACCCCGGGCCCCCGAGCTACTACTGTCTCTTCCTACTCCTTCCGAGATATTATCATAGTATCCTATAGTCATTTTCATAAATTACATAATCCTTGCTCAATACACCTCTCCTATGTCACCCGCTTTCCATGGAAACGCAGTGAGGAACTGTAATACTTTTGAACTTTATAAAATGGTGGCATCGTGGTTCGCCACCCGACACGTCTCGTATATATGTATCATTATCCAGAACCCAAAACACAGCGAATCCCAATTTGAGGCTGGATCGTTGGTAGCTAGGAGTAAACGTTTACCCGAGCTTAAAGTGATTCACACGCACAAAGGCGCCGCATTTTTGCGGCGATCCTGTGCTCTCAGGCACGCATGCACAAACCTGTCAATCTTGGGTTATCCTCATACAAACCGTTCCCCACCTTACACAAATCGAGAGTCAAAAACACTATCGCTGCCGATCACGCGCCGTCGCGTGATGTGGCGCCTACGTTAAAAAGGCAATCACGCACCTGCGTGTTGTGTGGGTAATTGTTTCAATAGCCAATCACGCGTTTGCGCGGGGAAATTTGTTATAATATGTAAATTACCTCTTCTAAGGGACCCCATATCTACGGCGATAATAACTATCAACAAGTTTGGATATCTTATGTGGAAAAAAAACTAACAGTCCTAACTGTGGATGGTGTAATACAGTGGAAGATGTCCATCATTTGTTGGTGGAATGTGCCAGACTGACCAGAGAAAGAGAAGCTTTATTGGATCGTATTAAAATCAACGTCGCTGATGTAGTTGTCTTTCAAAGCGTATTTTATTTAAAAAACCATGTCGTGACGACGCCATCCAAGTGTACAAGCTTGTTTGGCAAGGTATAAATCGATAGGATTATTTAAATATGACTTGTGGGAACAATGAGGCTGGCATGTTTAATGCTAAACAAAAGCCTCTAATTAAAATTAAAAAAAATAAATTAAAAAAATCCTTAGGTGACTGACAGTGAGTGTGAAAGGTAATAACCGCGTTATCAAGTATGAAACTCTAGAAGCAGTTGTCACCACGGAGTCCCCAAACACTCCGTAAACATATGGTATACGAACGTTTGAGCATCTTGGAGACCCGCTTCTCGAGGTCGACCCAGACGCGCGGGTCGCCGCGGTCCTCGTACAGCAGCCCGAAGTAGTCCTTCTCCACCAGGTTCAGCTTGTCGCACACCGTCGCCAGCAGCTCCTGGCCGCGGATCTTTCTCTGCAAAAGAACGTATCACTGTTAGATATTCACGAGTCGACTATTGCAGCCATCTTTTCATCGATCGTGCGACGTCAACTAATTCTGTGGCATTAAGGAAAAGGGTCATCTATCCACAACTGAACACATTCAACTTATTTCACCATTAAAATAAATAAATTGTATAATATATATATGTAGAATAAAATAATCTTACAGTACTATTAACTCATCTTCTTTTATATCGATGTTTTTAACCCATACGTGCAAAAGAACATTTTTTAAATTGGCGTCTTATCCCTTTTTACACGCATTAGTTTGACTTGTATCTATCTATCTATGTAACGGAATCTTTGGACACGATTTTCACCCACTGAAAACCATCGGATCGACTTGAAACTTTGCATACTTCTAAAAGACCAATGACAATACAATAATTTCATAATTTTTATCAAAGATCCTGGCCAGGATCATCAGGATATTAAAATAAAATATGCCCGCCATTTCTTTGGAAAAGTTACAGTTCACACTGCAGTTTGTCATACAAAAGACTTCAACGGGTAAGCCCCGATTGAATTTGGAAAGTATAAATTTGGAGGCGAAGAAGTTTATTTCTCTTTTTACGTAGATCTAAAAGAACCCGAACTAAAAAATGAAAAATAAATAATAGTTTAAAAAAACTAAAACAACACGCTTTTTATAAAGCGTGTTGTTTTTTATTTTTATTTTTTAGTTCGGTTTTCTTATGAAAACCGAACTAAAAAATAAAAAATAATTTTACCATCAAAAGCGTGGGGTGTGCCATATGAATTGATATATTTGGTAATAAACAGATATTGACAAAAGTAAAGTCTCCAAGAAGAAAACGTAAGTCATAAAAAGCACCGCACGCTTTGATTGTAAAATTATTTTTTTTATTTTTTAGTTTGGTTTTCTTATAAAGCGTAATGTTTTAGTTTTTTTTTAACTATTATTTATTTCCTTGACACTATAGAATTTATAGTTCAGCCACCAACCAACTAACCAACCAACTTGACTTTTTACAATCGTTAACGCTAATAAAAACTAATGGAATGACATATCTAATCTTTGAGTCACGGATGACTTATCGATTAGAATTGTCATTCCAATACAATATTTTTGTTTCTATAAGCGTGAACGATTCTAGAAAATCAATTTGGCCAGGGGGGCAGACCTGTTATAGATGAAGTAACCCGTGATAACTCGGTGCGGGCAGTAACTTCTTCGGAATCCACTACCACTTGCACTCCAGAAGTGTATCGATACGTTCAAAATTAATATTAGTGAAATTCTTCAGTGTGAAATGACAGAAACAAATAAAAATGACCACATCGAAAGGCGTAGTAAGAAGGGGTCACATTTCAGCATCGTCATCAGTTCCTGCAAGTCCACTATTAGACGTGTGCATCAAAGAGCCGCCTTGGCGATCGCTGGATAACGCCGCTGGTCACTGCCCTGGTACAACCCTCAGCTGGTTCTCGCAGCACGCGCGGTAGATGTGGACTAACGCTCCTATTATGGCGGCGCTTCACAGCAATGACACATTAACCTGTTAGTCTGTGTGTGTATGTCGTGTTTCTGAAGGACGATGTTTCCGAATTCTCGTTGAACCCGGCCGTCCAGAGAAACAGGCCCCGCGCATCATTCAGACGTGCCTAAGAGGTTAATGAGACACATTTATGGACAGTACACATATCGCTCATCCAATAGGACAATGACGTAATTACATTTTAGCAATTTATCAGAAGAAGCGTTTCAGTTTAAAATTGGATTATACCCATTTTGTAAATCATATCAATTATCATGATTTTTCATAATTTATTTACAGATTATTTTTAATAATTTGAGCATTCTCGAAAAAAATCCATATTAAACAACAAATCATCCAAATTAATCACTGAATAAAAATTTTTTTGCAATTACGTCATTATTCTGTTGGATGAGCGATATCAATGAATTGGCTTCCAGGGGTCACCGCGACACTCACGTCCACGTCCAGCTCCATGGTGGAGCCGTCCAGAAGTTCCACCCTGACGTGCGCGGTGTTCCCGGCGGCGCGCCGCTTCGGGGACGGCTCTTTGGTCTTGGCCTTCGCATCGCCCTTGGCCTCTTTGGGCACGCCCTCCGGCATCTTGCCGCGTCACCTTCGATCACTGGGAACAAAAAAAAAACAAGTTTTAGGGAAGACATCGATCGGGGCTAGATTACAGGTTTACTGTCATAACGGCGGCTACTGAAAAGGAGAGCAGGCTGTATCTTCGGTTCCAGTTGACTAATTTTGATAAAACGTGCCACAGAATTTATGTTGGGATAGTACTTTTAGCGGTATTTTTAGAAGTCTAGTAGGTACTTAATCTTTCAGCTTGTCCGGCAAACAGACTTAAGTATACGGGTAAGCGACCCCGGCCCCCCGAGCTACTACTGTCTCTTCCTACTCCTTCCGAGATAGTAGTATCCTATATCCTATAATCCCTTCATTAAATTCCATATTCCTTGCTCAATACACGTTTTCTACCTCATCCTCTTTCCAATCCTCTCAACTAGACCGTGGGAACGCAATGAGGAATTTTAACAATTTTGAACCTTATAAAATTGCGGCGTCGTGGTTTGCCACCCGACCTGTCTCGTTGTTCGCGGGGGTGAAATGTGGGCTGCAGATAGCCACTTTGTTTGTTCGGGCTTCACGCAAAAACCGGTCCGGTAGAATTAAAGATACAGCTTCATCACTCTCAAGTAAAAGTGGTTCTCAGACTTTTTTTATATAAATCTATGATTGTTTTGGGATTTCCCATGTAGCGAAAAATTGATATTCAGGCGGGCGCAGCCGCGGGCAAACATCAATATAAAAGTCGACCACACCATATGTTCGCCTATTCGCATATGTACAATGAAGTGTTCTGATATATTATCCTAATGTCTATTGTGTTTCTTATAAGGAAACAACTGACAGGTAACTGTGTGCAGAACGGCTCTCGCGTGCGCGACTACGTTGGCCCGTAACAATCCGCCACCTCCGTAGGGCACACCCCAAGGTCGTGCACGCTCTGTTATTACTGATACGAACGAGACGCACTCGCACATACTAATGTTGAATTGTATTCCCTATTGTGATTCTGTGTACAGCTCTTGTGGAGTCTGGTTCATGTAAACAACGGTACTGTTTTGGAAGAACCGGGATCTGGGAAGCCGGCGTGAGTGTATGTCTGTATGTGTGTGTCTCGGAAGTAATCGCCATTACCAGCCCGCGGTAGTCCATCGCTATACTTGCGCCTCCTCCTTAAAAAGTAGGGATTAGCTATGTTCTCCACGCTTGGCTGGCGTTTTAGAGAGCACAGTACATTTGGATTGAATAACAGGATAATGCCGCTGCTCGTTACCCCGGTACGACCCTCAGCTGGTTCTCACAGCATCCGCGAGGAGAGATGCAGTGACGCTATTGTTATGCCGGCGCCACACAACAAATAAATAATAAGTGGGAAACGCATTCCTTGTGGATTATGTTAGCTGCGATCTAAATGTTCCGTTAAGGGTTAAAGCCAGAGTTTTAATTACTAAACTGTTATTAATACTCTAAGGTTAAAGCTATTTAATGTGACCTATTAGTAGATTGGTGGTGTAGCGGAGCCAGACACGGCTTCGTCGTACCTTCGATTCTGGTCCCGTACCACAGAGTAATTTCTAATTCATATAAGGTCTACATTTTAGACACCAATATACTCAACGGAGATGGAAAACTTTATGATGAAACCTGCACGCCCGCATGGGTGTGTGAAGTCTACCAACCCGCACTAGGCCAGCGCGGTAGATCACGGCCTAATCCCCTCCAGGTCAGGGGAGGTCCGTGCCCCTGTAGTGCGGACGAATATGGACTGTGGATGATGATGAATATAACCTCTTGTACAGGCTAGCTGGACCCATTTAATAACCTCACGCCCTAGTCTCACACCGTACTCGTACAAACGAATCACAAACCGCGAACCCGTACAAGGGCCCGCGGCGCGCCCTCTGCGTCCCCGACCAGTGACCGGTGACCCACACAATGGCGCTGCAAATCGGTCATTAGATGCGCCGTGGGAACGGAGCCGACA
Organism: Thaumetopoea pityocampa; assembly: GCA_017165845.1. Classification (NCBI taxonomy): domain Eukaryota; kingdom Metazoa; phylum Arthropoda; class Insecta; order Lepidoptera; family Notodontidae; genus Thaumetopoea; species Thaumetopoea pityocampa. The sequence goes on from WUAW01021542.1 coordinate 36,165, forward strand.
TCGGTGCTGTTGTAACACAACCTAACTGAATTTAGACTAAATTTTTATCTTTTTCAAACGCCAAACGAGATACACCAAACATATTTAGCGGGTACCAACTTACATTTCTGTCAAAACGTACAAAAATTGTTGCGTCTTTGCGTATCTTTAGTCGGTATGTTACGAGGTGACGTCTAAATTTCTCAATTTGGATGTGTCTAAAGCAAAGGTTCCCAGACAT
>WUAW01021548.1:3570-14718 GCA_017165845.1 Thaumetopoea pityocampa
GTATTTGGTATATATAGTATTTTTGGTATATATAGTAGGTTCGGTGTAGTGTCGGGTGAGCCAAGCTCACCCGACACTACACCGAGGATATCCCGGACATCAGCCTGTACGAGATTAGGATGGCTCTNCAGGGGCACGGACCTCTGATCAGGAGGAGGATTAGGCCGTAGTCTACCGCGCTTGATTGATTTGGTAGATTTCACACACCCATGCGGGCGTGCAGGTTTTCTCACGAAATTTTCCATCTCCGTTGAATAGATACATACATAATATATGTATACATATAATTAATTTCATGCTATTAGTGCACACTCGACAAATTATAACAATTTCTCTCCACCCAATGGTTGCCTGCAACAGATCACTTTTAATGAGGAAGGAGGAAGCTGCTAACTGTAACACTATTCATACAATCCTGTCAATACAAAGATTCTCTGGAAGAAATCGCAGTTTGCGGTAAGACCGCCCAATGCACACTTTACATAATTGTAATATAAAACTTTACTAAAATGCATTGTTAAGTGCATTGGTGGTGTAGTGGTTTTAGACACGGCTTACGATCGAAGGGTCATGGGTTCGAATCTAGGTCCCGAATCACTGTGTTATTATTTGTAATTCATATACGGTCTACATTGTAGACACCAATGTACTTAACGGAGAAGGAAACCTTCGTGAGGAAACCTGCATGTCCGCATGGGTGTATGTAGTCTACCAACCCGCACTAGACCAGCGCGGTAGACTATGGCCTAATCTCCCTCCTAATCAGGGGAGGTCCTTTCCCCTGTAATGGTGACGATATGGACTGGGGATGAAAATGCGTTGAACTGGTGTGCAGTAAAAGTATATTATTCTATTCTATATATCCGTTATACAAATAGTATATATATATATATATATATATATATATATATATATATATATATATATATATGTGTGTGTATGTACATATGTATACTAAGTAAACGTTAAAACCATTTAACACTTGAGTACCGCCGTTCATCGGACCGCAAGTCACTGTCCGTTAAATCACAATGAGATTGCAAAATAAACTCATACAGCGATATGATTATGTCCCATGATGACGTCGATGATTACATCATCAGGTATAAGGTCGAAGTGTGGCAGGAGTGGCAGTATCGGAAAAGGGAAGATCTTCTTACCAGACGGGTTATGTCTGGCGGGGCCTGCCACCGCCCCCACGATTGATGTCGGGACGTTGTATATACGCTAAGTCGCTATTAAACTTCATTCGCATGATTCAGACTTCTAATGTCATCCTCAACAACTGCGCCATCTGTTGAGTATGAGTAGGTCGCCACACTCAAAATCAAACATTTTAACGTATGCATAGCACTTGAGACGATATTTATGTATTTAGAAGGTAGTCAAACATCTTATCCATTAAATACCTAAGAGTGAATTAAAATATATGACAGGTGTTTGCACTTAGTGTTTGTGGCATGCAAATAATTTATATTCTATATGTAAATTATTGCAATAACGTCCTAGTGGAATGCGACCATGCGTATCAAGTCATAGATTTAAGGCACGCTCTCACCTCTCACCCTTGATTTTTCGAAGTCATGTGTATATTAATAATTCAATAATTAATTGTCACTCGCTTCGGTGAAGGAAAATATTGCAAGGAAACCCACATGTCTGAGATTTTATCGATGGCGTGTGAAGTTTATCAATCCACATTAAGCCGGGTATAGTGGATTATAGTCATACCCGTTATGGCGACATGATTAACCCATGATGACATTGATGATTACGTCACCAGCTACAGGGTCGAAGTAGTTCAGGAGTGGCAGTATCGGAAAAGAGAAGATCTTCTTACCAGACGGGTTATGTCTGGCGGGGCTTGCCACCGCCCCCACGATTGATGTCGGGACGTTGTATATACGCTAAGTCGCTATTAAACTTCATGCGCGTGATTCAGACTTCTAATGTCGTCACTCAAGAGCTGCGCCATCTGTTGAGGAGGCGTGGTACTACGTCGCCACACCTACATACAGTGTCAGTCACACGCATACAGTGAAGGAAAATATTGGTGGTAATTCTGTTGTAATAGTACTTAACTTAATTTAGACTCTCCCTATCTTTTTCTAATGCCAAACACCAAAATGAGATAGTGAACATTTTTAGCGAGTACCAACCTACATTTCTGTCAAAAGGTACAACAAATGTTGTGTTTTTGCCTATCTTTAGTCGGCGTGTTCCGAGATCGCGTCTAAATCTCATAATTTTGACGTGTCTAAACGAAACTGACAGCACTAAAATTGCAGCTATCTCCTTTTGGCGTTTGACATTAGACAAAGATAGGGAGAGTCTAAATTTAGTTAAGTTCTATTCGAACAGAATTTATACTACCATTGAGGGGAAATCTACATGCCTGAGAGATTTTCTCGACGAAGAGTGAAGTCTGAAAAACCGCATTAATCTAGACTGATGAATCACTCTCATTCCGAGAAGAGACACGTACCACACAATGAGTAAATAGAAGAGTACCGTCCCTAACCGTCACCATAACCGTATGGTGACGAGGTAAATTTACTACGTCCCTGTGACGCAGCTGTCTTGGAGGGGTACAAGCTACTCTTAATTCAACTCTTATATCAAGGCGACACGATGCGCTGTTGAAATTTCAGGAAATTTCCCGGCCATTGTGTATACTGTTGCAGTCCAGTCTGCAGAATGGAATGTTCTGGTATACATCAACATCATAATTAACCCGTGGAAGTTCACTGATGGACATGGGCCACCTAATAAATGGATAGATGCCTCCTCCTTAAAATTTGCCATAACCTTTGCGCTTGGCAAACGTTCTAGAGATCGCAGTAGATTTTAGTTAAATAACAGAATAACGTTGCTGCCCATTATCATGGTACATTTCTTAGCTGGTTCTCACAGCATTCACGGGAAGAGTTGGAGACTGACACTGAATTGAAGACAAAAAGTGACGCTATTATTATGCTGACGCCACCTAACATGCAACCATTAATTATATTTATTTTTAGCTACAGTTGAATTTAGTTGACGTGTTTCAGAAGATACGTATAGATATTTAATTTTATTTACTGAACATTTGATAGTCATTGATTCAGGTAGTTATATTTTATTTTACATCATAAAAAGATTTTTTTTTTATTTGTTTGATGCGTTCTAAATACAATTATCTTTTATATAAGTATCAATCATGAACATAATAAATAATTTATTATGTAAACTCTTTCCTATCTAAAAAATTCTTCACTATCTAAAATTAAGGAATAAATTTGAAAATGTAAGCTTTGCAAATACAAATACAACCTATCGATCGTAAGGTCTGCGGTTCTAATCTGGGTCAAAGACTAATGGTTTTACCAAATTAGAAAAAATATACATGCTACATAACAATCTAATATAAAATCTAATATTTCGATTAATAATTAATAATATTTCCATGCGGTTCACTGGCATAAAATAATGGATTTAAGACACGCAAAACCATTGTTAACCATTAATTCATGGCATTCAAACAATGACCCCTCCACCCAATTATTGTGGCGCTTAGAGATACGGTTATGTGGCAGTCTATCACTGAACCCATCCCACAGCCCTATCATCTGCAATAATAATAGAACCCGACGGAATGTGAAGGACAGACGCTGGCTTAAATTGCGATAATGAGTTGAAAAAGACAAATAAAAGAAAATATTTATTACCAAATTAATTTGTATAGACACTTTCATTTACATGGAAGTAACTTAATACACTCAGATGAAAGTAGTGCGCGGCGGTCACTCGAGAGGCGGACAGTCGTTCTAAATAAGCACCCGACCACCTGTTTCTACGACGCGTGCACGATACAACCGCTAGAGTCATTGTACTCGCGCGTCTCGCCTTCCACGACAATCTCATGCAATCGGAAATATTGTAATAATACCTTTATATGCTAAGAAACCTTTTTATATATTCATCAACATCCCCAATCATATTCGTCCCCACTACAGGGGCGCGGACCTCCCCTGATCAGGAGGGGAATTAGGCCAGATAGGGTAATCTACTATTCTGGTCACTTCGTCTGGAAACAACCAGATCATCTAGACCAAAGATTCCCAAACTTTTAGGTCTTGTAGACCACTTGCCATGATTTTCGGTTTTAGATAGACCCCCTACCTAGCTAATACTGGTAATTCATTAGCTTCAAATGTGTTTTTGACAGCTGGCATGGACCCCTTGCACGTCATCGTCGATCCCTGGGGGTCGACATAGACCACTTTGGGTATCAATGATCTAGATAAATTGTTTGCATTAGGAAAGACAGAGGAAATAGAGCTGCGGGGTCGTTGACCCACCCGCTGATTCGATCAAATTAAGGCCATTATGAGACTCGACATAACACCTGCCTTGAGACAAGCCGAGGGTAGAGGCGCGTGGAGGGCGCTGGTGAACGTTGCGGTCAAGGCGTTTCAAGACGGGCACGACCTTCAGAAATGAAGTGTACGAGAAATAAGATACAAAAATCAATTATTTAGTTTTATTTTTGCTAATGAAACGTGACTAATTTTATAATGGAGAGTTTCAAAATCGATACAATTCCGGTTTCCAATAGGGGCAAACTTTCTGTGATAAAAAATGTTCGGTGTCGTTTTCTAGTACCCAAAATAAAGGAAGATCCTAGTTCGGAGCTAAATGGATCTATGTGGTAGTATTTACCCTTAATTTAATTTAATAATTAATTAGCTACAATTCTATTAAACCATTGTTATATTTATGCGTTTGTACATTAGCTCTTATGTAGATTGTATGTTAAAAGCCATAATAAAGCAAACCATGCGAAAAACGAATTTAAGAATATATATTAATATTAAAAACATTTTAAAGCAAAACGCAGTGAGGAACATTAACACTTTTGAACCTTATAAAATGGCGGTGTCGTGATTCGCCTTTCGACACGTCTTGTTGCCCGCGGGGCGAAATGGGCACTGCGGATAACCACTTTGCTACAGTAAATGTTCGTAGCAGGTGGAAAGAAGTGGTCTCTGCCTACACCAATGGGAAAGAGGCGTGAGTATATATATATGTATGTAGTCTGTATGTACTATGTACTATGGTCTCTGCCTACCTTTATGGGATATAAGCGTGAGTGTATGTATGTATGTATTTAAAGCGAGTCAGGTATACATAAAAATCCGTTACTTCGAAACTGAACCAAAAACGGCATATCACTATCATCTCTCCGCACTTCCAAGCCGTTACTTCTCGCAAAGGTACTTGGTCTCTCATACATTTGTCACATTTATAAAACAATTTTTTTTTTCATGAATTAATTAAAGATTTCAAGCTTTTCAACATGGTTCGAAAATGGAATGGAATGGAAGAGATCGTTATTTTTCGATTAATTCTTTGTTTTATTATGTTTTCTTTTGTATAATATCCCTGTTCAATGATTGAAACACCTGATATTTTAACTCAATATAATATAACTGAAACTCATTGTGGAATTCCTAAAAATCTGTCTGTTCTGATTTCTTTTTATTTTCTGTGACGTCCGCCTTTTAGTGAGTGAATAAGGCATTAGATCCATTTTTAGTGATATATAATAGTGATAACTAGTAATTGAAGTATTGAAATATATTCTTTATACAAAACAAAGGTAAAATTTCGTAATATGATTGCAAACGGCCCAGTGGGTCAGTGCCCAGTTACGTTATTGACGCACATCCCAAAATCGCCATTATTTACCGACCGTTACAGATAGCCTTAAATTTATACAGCACAGTTATAAGTAATTCTCGATTTTACATTGCATTGGTTGCTGCACATTGACCAAGACCAACAACTATGTAGGTCAGCAAGATTCGAGCTGCAGAAGGTCGCGGCCCGATCTGTGTATACTCGTATCGCCGGGGCCGAGGCTTGCAAAACTATTATACAATGACAACAATAGCATATTATGCGAGTAACTAACAGTGCCAGAGTACAATTTCTTAGACACATAGGTAACGTATGTAAAGATGGACTTTAAAGACACACTCCAACCTACATATCGCACGGCGAGAAAGAAACTCAATAAAGTAATTAAATATTATTATTTTATGAAAAACGAAAACTGTCGTTCCGAACGGAAGATATCTCTAGTACGAGGGGGTTATGTCATAGATTGACAAAGAGCGAAATATAAGTTCGACCTTATTTCAATGAAACTTTTTAAAATTTACAAAAGCACGTTCTTTAGGTTTTTTTTATAGTAAACACATACATTTATTTTCTTAAAATTTTAAATTGCGATAGCTTTAATCTTAGCGTACAATATATTAGAAAGTAAAAATTAAAATATACATACATACACTCATGCCGATATCCCTTAAAAGTAGGCAGAAACCACAGTTTGTCATATACTACGATCCTGACACACCTCTCTCATCTCATCCACAGCCATACAACTTTTCTTACATTTTAGTCGATTAAGGGTGCTACGAACTTGACCTTTGTGAAATAAGTTGTTGATTTGATGGAGATAGGTTTTTCCTGTGCGCCCTCTTACGACACATCCGCTCATATTTGTACAAAGTTAATTAAAATATAGTGAATTAAATTCTATAATTCTAGAATCAAGAAAAATAAAATTGTCGAAGCATTTATTTTATGTGGTTTTATGCTGCTTAGATCAATTGACCTTGATTAGATCAATCAATCGATTAGTTTTTTACTTGGGCATAAGTGAGAAAAAAGTCATTGTAGAGCCATGGGAGTAAGCGCATTCGAAAAAGCGGACAATTTTAAGTAGGATTACATACATAACACATTTACGACCAAAATGTCGCTTATGCCTATTACCTTTCAAACTTCGATATCTAATAACAGGAATCGAGTCTTAACTCGATTCCTCTTATTAGATATCGAAGTTTGAAAGGTAATAATAGAAATATATAATAATAATAGAATATCTTAATAGAATGCGATTGGAGAACATTACATCATCCGATAACAGTTCCGCGGTCGCTGCATCACGCGGCCGGTGCCTCATTCTGTCGTTTATTTTCAATCCGTTCCATGATGTTTAATGGAAGATTACGCCGCGCCATCTGAAAACGAAATCAGCTTAACTCGTTTTAATGATGAGTGAAAGTGAAATGTCTCATCAAATTATATCATTAGTTACACAATTAAAAGTATAACATATATTATTTATGAGCTATTGTATCAGATTAATTAATTTACGGTAAGTATTTAGATCATTTATACCCAAATTGGTCTATATCCTTAGTTCCCAAAGTGGTCCAGGTGGACCCCCAGGGGTCCACGGGAGACTCGATGGGAGTCTACGTTGGCGTACGCAAATTTCCATAGTTAGATCTAATCTTCACATTTTTTGTCGAGTTTTGGGAATATGGTAGAAATGTAGCTGCAGGGGGTCCACCGGAACCAGCTAAATTTTGAATGTGATCTATGAAAAAAAAAGTCCGGGAACCTCTGGTCTATATTAACTCCGAGGGATCGACGATGACGTGCAAGGGGTCCACGTCAATTGTCAAAAACACATTTGAAGTTAATAAATTTACAACAATGTTACTACGCTTTGGGGCTCTATCCGAAAATGGAAAATATTACAAGCGGTTACAAGACAAAAAGTTTGAGGACATCCGATTTAGATGGTTCATAATTGGTTACTTGATTCCATATATATGTATAGTATATAGTTCGATTATATGTATGTATATAATATAATATATACGTATAGTCAAAATTTGCAATAGTAAATAATTTTCATAATAATAGCGTCACTCATTCCGTGGATGCTGTGTGAGCCAGCTAAGAGATGTACAGAATAATTGGCCGAAGCGTTATCCTGTTGTTCAATCAAACTCTACTGTTATCTCTAACTAGCTTTTGCCCGCGGCTCCCCCCTGCGTGAATGTCGATCTTCCGCTACATGGGAAATCCCGACACAATCATACATATATACATTTATATAAAAAGCCTAAGAACCACTTTTACTTGACCTGTCGTACCTAAGCGGCGACTACTAAAACAGGGTTCAAGCTGTATCTTCAATACTAATGGACCGATTTTGATGAAACATGCCGCATTGGTTAAATTGGAATACCTACCTTTAAGACTGTAATAGTTTAATCAAAATCTACTCGTTGGTTTTTGCGTGAAGCCCTTTTAAACAAACAAACAAACCGATGGATTTTGTTTCAGAAGCCTTTAATTAGTCAATTTCAGTAGATTGTTATTAACTATCATTGATTTTTGAAAATTTGACATTTAACAATTTTATAATAGTATGGAAGACATCTGCCAGGCGTGGAGATTACGGCAAAATTCCTCATTTCATTCCTCAAAAATCTTTTAAGGAGGAGATCCAAGTCCAACAACATATTTCCACGGATTAATGAAGAAGAAGATGATGATGATGATATGATGATAACGGAATTCAAATAAAGCACCGATATAATGTACCAAAATTTCTTGTTACTAAACGACCTACCGTGTCCTCTAGAACGATCTAACAATTCACAACGCCTTATTTAACAGAACATATAAACGCAATTTAAATACCGAACAAATTTATTTCCTAAGTGAGATGTCACAAAGCGATGTAACACAAAACATTTACAGTAACATGTTGCAAATGGGTCAGCCGTATTTATGTACTTCGCGGCCTCGTCACACGTATTTTAGTCAATCTTTATGCAACTATTATATTTAACGGAGTCGTCAAATCAGTGTTTTGTATAACAAAAAATAGTTTGTTTGTTATTACTAATGACTTACGCCGGTAAGTCATTAGTAATAAGAAACAAACTATTTGGAAGATGCCGATCTTCCAGAACAATCTGAGAACTTACAACGCCTTATTTATAATAACATAACGTATAAACGCAAATTAAATATCAAGCAAAAGTATTTCGTAAGTGGGATGTCACAAAGCGATGTAACACAAAACATTTACAGTAACGTGTTGCAAATAGGTCGCCGTATTTATGGTACATGAAGGCCTCGTCACACTTATTTTAGTAAATCTTTATGCAACTTTTATATTTAACGGAGTCGTCAAATCAGTGTTTTATAACGCAAAAGAAAATCCTCTAAGGATGTGTTTCGAACGATTAAAGTTCAATATCAGCAGAAACAATTAAAAAATTCAATTTTTTAAAACAATTATTTGTCTCATTTAAGTAATACAATATATACTATTATATTTAAAATATTTGGATATATAATATATATTATGGACACTTTTTTTCAGACATATTGATCTAGCCCCAAATTAGGATTCCCCGTGTCTTGGGTACTAGACAACGATATACATATTTATATAGTTAAAATACATTTTCCATGACTGTGGTACAAATGTTCTATTCGTGCTCATCACGCAAAGTTTGTCTCTAATGTAATTGGAGAGAACAATAGAAAGCACGATTACTGTCTCTGAAGCAATAAGTCATCAAATAGTTAATTATATAATAATATATAATAGATATAATACATATAATTAATGTATAATAGTTTTAACAGATTTACCAAATAAGGATAGAAACTTACAACGCCAGCACTCCAGCGCGATAACAAAGAGAAACAGTAGAATGAGATATTAACTGTCTTTATTATTCTTAAAAGAAAAAAAAATTACAGGCAAAAGGAAATTCACTGTCACCGCGATTGCACTTTATACGGCCTTTGTCTGTTAAATCAACGGAATTATTAAAAATTCGCTGACACGTTCTAAATTTTAAATCCTACTCGTTGACTAGAAACACTTCTGTTCGACAACTTAAAAAAAAAACAAATTTATTTTTCAACTTTGTAATAAGCAAAAAAGATAATTTTAATACCTATTATAAACAAATACTAGTTTCAAAGATTAGAAATATTATTGGATTTGATAGAATTTCAGTGAATTTTTCATAAACCATTTAACATAAACAGGATATAAGCAAAAGGTCCCCAAACTTTTTGTCTCATAGATCACTTGCCATGTTTTTTGGTTTTGGGTAGACCACCTGTTTAGTTAATATTTATTTTTCGGCAAATTAATCAAATTCAAATGTGTTTTTGACAGTTGGCATGGATCCCTGTCAAGTCATATTCACACTTTAGGTATCCATCTTAGACCATATATCTATAGACACACGATTACCGGACGAAAAACCTACCCATCAAAGAAGTGCACGAATCCACCGCGCGCACTTTGTTCACAGTCGCTACATTTTTTACCGACAACAGACGAAGCTCTAAATTCTATTGTGTGTACTGTTTAACATTATATGCGATATTCAGCTCTATGTTTAAAACAGTAGCTTTCAAATTAAATTATTCAATCGTAAACATTTTTGTCGTGAGTTTTGTACTAGACGTTGGGTCTATATCTGTATTAGCTCAATGGTATCAATGATATAATTCATGTGATATTTTTGTTATAGACGCATCTGTCGTACTATCTAATTATGTATTGTTACTGGGTTCATAAACAACGACCCGGCGATGCTACAAGTGAGCGTGTTGTGAATTCGTAAATGAAATACTTTCGTAATGGACCTTTAAATTGCCTTGAAAAATGACCGACAGAAATATTGGTGGACACGACTATATTTGAATTAATAGACGCTGAGGATAAGGAGTACATTGTTTGTCTAATGATGCCAGACACGGCTTGCGATCGAAAGGTTATAGGTTCGGTCCCGGTCCATTGCTTTATTTCTAATTAATGTGCGATCTGTATTGTTGATAACAATGTACTTAACGGAGAAGGAAAACTTTGTGAGGAAATCTTCTAACCAGCATGGGTGTGTGAAGTCTACCATCCCGCACCAGAGTTCAGTGTCGTAGGCTACGGCTTAATCACCCACCCGTTTAAGGGAGGTCCGTGCCCCTGTAATGGGGATGAACTGGGGATTATGATGATGAGGATATTAAAAATGGAGCAAACTAGCGCAGATTGAGTCTAAAGACGGATCCTGGCAAGAAAAACGTAATCCGTAAAATGAGTAGAAAAAGTTATACACAAATTAATACTAACAAACAAGTTATAACTTAATAGTAATAATATATTACGACGACGACGACGACGTCGTGACGACTAATTGGCGCAGTGGGCAGTGACCCTGCTTTCTGTGCCAATGAGTCCCGGGTTCGAATCCTGGTAGGGTCAAA
>WUAW01021548.1:14813-26757 GCA_017165845.1 Thaumetopoea pityocampa
TTGAATTTTTTTTATACAACATAGTTTATGGTTTCATCATCCCCAGTCCATATTCATCTCCACTACAAAAGTAAAGACTTCCCGACATAAGGAGGGGGATTAGGCAATGAGAGATTAGGGGATTAGGTCTACCACGCTGGCCCGGTGAGGGCTGGTAGACTTTATACACCCATTCGAGCGTGCAGGTTTCCTCACGAAATTTTCCTTTTCCATTGAGTATATTGGTATTTACAATATAGACCATACATGAGTTGAAATAACCCAGTGGTACAGGACCGGGATCGAACCCGCGTCCTTTTCAATCGCGAGTCGTAGTTAGCACCACTTTACCACCTATGTTCTTTGTGTTAATATGTAAATAACTATTGTTTCAATGCTCATTTTATATGCTTCTTTATTCTATTGTATCATAACTTCCAAACACCTAAACTGATTTAGATATACATATATAATATTTTGGTGTAATATAGTGCATGTGTGTCGATTTGGAGTCGAACCAAAACCTGAAAACTATAGACTGTTCACGTTCATCATCATCATCAGCCAAACATCACGCGAGAGTCGGGATGTCCTGTTTCTGAATCCATATGAGAACCGTCCCAAGTCTGCACAAATTGTTATTATGTGTTTGTATGTGTACTGCCTAGCAATGTATGATTAAGAACTTCCAGGAAGCAGAAACTTAAAAACGGTATTCAGTGCCATTAAAATTTCCGTTAATCCGAACGAAGACAACGAATAATGTTCTAATGAGAATATTCTACGCAATCATTAATACTCAGTCTCTCCGTAATTTGTTAAGTTCTTATTTAATTATAAAAATAGATGAATAATCTGCAAAGCTATTTTGTTTTTCTAATTAATTAATGCCATATTGTTAGGAGAAACACGGGTGATAATGTAAATACTAAAAATCTTTATTTTTTTTATATTTCATCACAACATATATATATACAGTCTTTTTAACCCAATTAACTTGCAGGTTTTTTTTGTTCCATACTTCACATCTTCCGTACCATATTTTACTTATGAAAATTCCATCAAAGGAATGAACTAAAGTTGACAATCACATTGGATGCTAGGTTGAAAACTGAACCAATGGAATTCGATCTGTTATCGATCATTTTCAGTTTGTAATTTGATGATATATTTTTATTGAAAAAAAAGGTTCTAAAATGCAGTTGAATATTAAAAAAATATTTTTTGATGAAATTATTTCATGTTTTAATGGTTGAAGTAATGTTTTTTTTTTTCAACAGGTCTACGATGCTTCGTCTCCACCTCACAAAAAGACATTTACGAGTAATGCTGTGGTGCATCCTACTGGGTCTGCAGCCAGCCTTCGGTGGTATACTAGACCCCTTCAACTGGGCTCGCTCGGACCGCATCGAAGTCAACATACCCTGGTTACCTTGTACGTTTGCGTTTATTAATAAAATAATTACAATTAATACCTGTTTTAACAATATTTAAATAAGATTAGCAATTAATTAATTAGTTACTGTAGTGCATGGATGATCTAGTGGTGCCAGACACGACTAGCGATCAAAAGGTCGTAAGTTCGATTCCAATTTCGTACCACTGAGCTATTTCTAATTCATCTACCGTCTACACTGTAGACACCAATGTACTTAAAGGACAAGGAAAACTTCGTGAGAAAACCTGCATGCCCGCATGGCTGTGTGAATTCTACCAACCCGCACTAGGTCAGCGCGGCAGACTACGGCCTTAATCCCCCTCCTGATGAGGAGAGGTCTGTGTCCCTGTAGGACGGGGCAAACATGGGCTGGGGATAATAATCACGAAATGAGGTTACCGTGATAAGCATAACAGACCTTGCCTCCTGCATACCTTAGAAGACAGAAAAGACGATTAACGAGGAGTGCCAGGATTAGGTAACAACAAATCGCTTCGTGCATACAAACGACGAGCGATTGCAATCAGCAAGACGACTGCATTAATTGGTAAATTTTATGCTACAAAATTATGCAAAAAATTAATTACTGCACATTTAAGAACATACACGGATAAAAATGATTTCTTTAAACAAGACATATACTCTTGTATGAAAGTATATTGCATTCAGCCAAGAATTGCGCTCTCATATATATCGAAACAAATATTTTCTAGCTGAAAGAAAAAATATTCTTGAAGTTAATTATGATATTGTTTTAATTCTCTTTAAATAAATAGATATTACCCAGGTAGAGACATATTTCCTTAAACTTACTAAATATTTCAAGAAAACGTGTTTTCTTGGTTTTAGCACTGCCTTTTTTCCGTGTACGACAACTTTTTACGGCAATAAAGTTGCAATAAGAACAATATAGTAAACACTCCAAGGGTTCCAGTGTTCCAATTAGAAGCTCGTCTACTTTTTTACGTGTGTAAAATACCATAACGCATACTACTGTGCCGAGCGCACGACACAGCGGTTAGGTGAGACTTGCTCCCGCTAAAAACCACACGACATCCGCCTCCGACGCTTGTGCCTAACCACGGCGGTTACGAAGCATACGTTCGCGACACGGGTAGACCTCGTTTACTCCTCAACTGCTACTCGTAGGGCGCACACGTCGTTAATGCGTCAACTCCGCAAGCCAGGTACTGATCGAGCGAGCGGGTGCCTTCCTCGCTGCTCGCAGGCATATGTACATATTTACCTAAGGGGAACTCAACAATGCTAACACAGACACAGGAGGCATTACCTCAATCCCACGTAACGCATCACCAATGTAATCGCAATGTAATCACATCACCATCATCATATCACCCCACAGATGTCCACAGCTGGACATAAGCATTTTCTAATAATCGTCGCACTGAGTAGCTATGGGCCGCCGGCATCCACCGATTACCCGCGACCTTCACTAGGTCATCGATCCACCTAATTTCGCTTTCCGGTTCAGGGTCGCCATTTCAGCACTTTAGAACCCTAAAGACTATCGATAATGCAACATATCTATAAATCAGGAATTGGAGCAATATTTCAAACTGTTTCAAATATTTAATGGAAATCTATAAGCTGTAGTAGCGACTGACCACCGAATAAGCCAGATATCTAAATCAATGTCAAATTAAAAAATGTATTTAATATATTGTGCTGCTCACAGTACTTCCTAAATATATTATTAATTATTTACATAAAATGTAAAGCTGTTAGGGTAGAAAATCGGTTATAATATGCTGATAAATATGTTTAATCAACAAATTCTAATTATTTATTGCATACATACATATGGTAAGGATGACACAATATTCCTGATTAGTAGTTACAGCTACGTTCCAACAAATTAGCATGCACATTTATAATTCAGTAAATCATAATAATAAAAAATAAATATAGGATGTTCCGAAACACAACGTCAGGCCGGAATCGGGTAACAGACTACCTCATAATAGTTATCAGAAAAGTATAAAAAAATCTAAGTTAACATATTTTAAAAATTATAGACATTTCAAAAAATCGAAAAAGAACCTACGCCCCGTGACGGTCTTTTCACTCCTGTTACTACAGATATTTATGAATGTTAATTTTGTTAGACATACAACTATTTTATTATACTACTACGTGTGCTACTACGCTAAAGAAAGAAATACATTTTGTTTATTTTTTTTAAGTAAAAATAATGCCACCCTTTTATTAGTTTGCTAAGAATAATAAAAGTCGATTTCAAAGGAATTTTTATTCGCTAAACAATCGTTTTTGCTCTAAATGACGTAAGTAACGCAGTTGTTAAAATTTTTTTATGAGAAAAGTCTAAAATCGACTTCATGAATGCACCGAATGTATTTAATGCATTGTTTTAGGAGCTTAAAATCATCTTCGCATTATTGCCTTTCTAATAAAATCTGTTTGGGGCTCATCAGTTGAATGGTTTCAAAGTCTATAACGGGCATAGGTAGAAACAATCTTTATCTTCTATGAATATGATATATTTATAGAAGGTATAGAAATTATTTTAACACATTAAATGTTGACTACACGGCACCGTGGAGAGTGAAGAAGCTGAGCACACGGCGCCGTGTATGGCTTCAATTTAGTTTGTAAGGCACATTATGCTATCAACTATAATAATACTTTAATCTAATTATTCCAAAGAAAAAAAACCATATGACCACAGGAGAGCAGATCATTAATAAACATGGCCACAGAGATGAACCTGACTATAGGAAACGGCATTCAAAGTGTTAATCAAAATTCACTTTTCATTTATGTCATATAATTTCTTCCGTTTCAGTTGAAAATGAAACAAGGTGCTATGATGAATTAGGTTGCCTGAACATAACGAGAAGTTGGTACCATCTGATACATAGACCTTTCAACGTGTTCCCACTTCCTAGAGTGGTCGTAAACACCAGGTAACGTTTTATAAAGCTTTCTCCCACTTGTTGTACCCACTATAAATGAATTTACATAATTTGCTGTACTTTCATACTATGCTTTCATTTTTATTATCTATTTTATTTAATATATAATATTTTATTTGCTTTCTTCTTTTGTTAACTCTGTTTGTACTGCTTGCTCTGAATAAATACTGTATTTATCACTTCTGCTTTAAATAGATTCGTACTTATTTGTTGGTCAGGGAGTACTTAGTCTTTTAGTCTGCTCGGCAAATAGACTTATTTACACGGGTAAGCGACCCCGGCCTCCCGAGCTACTATTTTCACTTCCTACTCCTTCCGAGGTAGTAGTATCCCATATCCTATAGTCCTTTTCCCAAACTCCATATACCTTGTTCAAAATACCTTTCCTACCTCACCATCTTTCATTTCCTCTTGTCGTTGTACACAATGAGGAAATTTAACACTTTTAAACCTATCCCGCTGTTTTATGGGGTGGTTCGCCACCCTACCTTTCTCGTTTCCCGCGGGGGCGAAAAAGGGGCTACGGCTAGCCACTTTGTTACATCTAACGATCGTAGCAACTGGATAGAAGTGGTCTCTGCCTATCCTAACTCTTCGGTAGTATAGTGGTCAGTATCCCCGCCTGTCACGCGGGAGACGGAGGTTCGATTCCCCGCCGAAGAGCCAGGGAAAAAGACGTGACTGTATATACGTACATACATACATACATGCCGGTATTCCATAAAGGCAGGCAGAGACCACAGTTTGCCACATACAACGAGCCTGACACAGCTCTCTCGCCTCATCCACATCCATACATCTTTTCATACATTTTCGTCTTTGTATGTACGTATGTAATTATTTAACGGTTTATTTATGTTGTTTTAGGTTTATTTTGTATACCAAAAAGAATCCAACTGACGGGCAGCTGTTGAACGTAAACTTAAATAAAACCATTTCAAAATCCAACTTCAGCCCGCGGCGCCTCACCAAGATGATCATTCACGGATTCATCGACACGCCGCTTTCGAATTGGGTTGTTAATTTTTCACTGTTTAATTTATTTCACGTTAAACTGAGATACTGACTATTTTACTTTTGTCTCGTCAGGTCAGTGAAATGAAAGACGAACTCGTGAGAGCGGGTGACTTCAATGTCGTGATAGTGGACTGGGCGGGAGGGAGTCTACCGCTCTACACGCAGGCCACGGCTAATACAAGGCTCGTTGGCCTTGAAGTAGCGCATTTTATTAACACATTACAGGTGAATTTTATAAAATTATACTTAATGCATAATGTCACATGCCGGCATCGTGGTTCGCCACCTGACACGTTTCGTGTCCCGCGGAGGCGAAAAGTGGGCTATGGATAACCGCTTTACTACATTAAACGAGTGTAGCAAGTGGAAAGAAGTAGTCTCTGCCTACCCCAATTATTTAATAGTACAGTGGTCAGTATTCCAGCCTGTCACGCACGAGACCAGGGTTCGATTCTCCGCCGAAAAGTCAGGGAAAAGTGGTGACTGTATGTATAATGACTCTGTATAAATAATAATTCATTATTATTATATTATATGTTGATGTTACTCCATTTCTATCCGTGCTGTGAGGACCAGCTAAGGGATGGATCAGGATAGTGGGCAGCGGCGTTATTTATTTTATTTTATTTGTTTTAAAAGACAACTCCCGCATTAGGATTAATTGCTGTGTCGCGGGGACTTTACAAACATTCAAATAACGGGAACACAGAACACCCAGACTCAGAACAACAATTTGT
This sequence comes from Thaumetopoea pityocampa, assembly GCA_017165845.1. NCBI lineage: Eukaryota > Metazoa > Arthropoda > Insecta > Lepidoptera > Notodontidae > Thaumetopoea > Thaumetopoea pityocampa. Next base: position 20,939 of record WUAW01021548.1, read on the forward strand.
GGATTACACAAATTTGTTGTCCCGTGTGGGGATCGAACCCACAACACTCGACAGCGCACTGAATAAGCGACCACTTAAACCAGTGCGCCGTCCGTCTACTGCGACGCTAACCAAGCTTGGAGATTATAGCAAATCTTTTTAAGATGGAAATCCATGTCTAGCAATAGACTTCCACGAGCTATAATGATGATAACATAATAACTCATAGAAAAGACTAGAATTAATGATAAAAATAAATTTCAGAAAGATCACGGATTGAATCCATTGGATGTACACATTATAGGGCACTCCCTGGGCGCGCACACGGCCGGCTACGCTGGAGAACGGATACAAGTTAGTACAGATTGGGCTAATGATATATTAAGTACCTGGAGCTATATTTGATTGTGTATTTAATTTTCATATTATCTTTGATTTAGTCTTTCGTTTCATAGGGCTTAGGGAGGATTACAGGACTAGATCCCGCGGAGCCATATTTCCAAGGGATGCCGACCCACGTGCGGCTAGATCCGTCCGATGCGCGGCTTGTCGACGTCATACACACTGACGGAAAGAGCATTTTCCTTTTAGGTAATCCCCGGCACGTAACGCTGTGAAATCATTATAGTTGCACGTATGCTTATTATAATCCATACGCACGAAAGTTCTAGAACACCTCGTAATACCGCGACGTACACAAATTACCCAATTTAAAAACATTGTTGCTTGATCGCTTCGTGTTTATCAACTACTAACCCATATTGTACTGTATTTATTTGTTTATGTAAATATGTATCATATGCTACATTGCTTTTATACATTATCTTTCATCGATTCCATTTTATATATTTCAGTATTGTATCTATTGCGTAACTAATTAACCGACGTTTATATTTCACGTGTGCGACAGATTTTGTGTTTATGGCAGGATATGGAATGTCGCAACCTGTGGGACATTTAGATTTTTATCCTAACAATGGAAAGGAGCAACCGGGATGCGACCTCACGGAGGGACCTCTGGTGCCGCTGACACTGATCAAGCAAGGGCTTGAGGAAGCCTCCAGAGTTTTGGTTGCCTGCAACCATGTAAGAGCCGTTAAACTTTTCACTGAGTCTATTAATGGAAAATGCTCTTATATTGGTAAGAGATTCGATTTCTTTTTTAATAAAGCAAAATCGTTTAACGCTTATATATTTTACATAATATTCAGTTATACATATATAATGGTAACGTGACTAAATATTCTTTCCAGGACACCAGTGTCCGTCGTACCAGCACTTTTTAGCGGGAAAATGTTTCCATTGCGGTCACGGTTGTGCAATAATGGGGTAAGTAGCATTTATAAACAGACTTACATAAAATCGGAGATGAAACCGATTGATGAAATTTCATTGGTGATAAAATTAACAACAGTGTCTGATGATATTAATAATTTTAGATACTATTGACAGATAATGATCAAAAAAGCGAACAATATTAATGTATAATGGCTGTCTTTTAACAGAAAGTGTTAATAGAAATGTACACTCAAAATAATTTTAAGATCATTATTATTCTCAAAAGGCTGTTGCTATATATCACTTCGAGTTGTGAACTTAATATTTTCATTATCCTAAACGCAAACGAGGTAGATACAAGCGAGTGCTGCTGCCTACCCCTTTTACATTAATTTTTCATGACACCCTAATAGAGAGTATTCATTTTTGCCAGACGTGAATTAATATAATTAGTGTAAATTATATCCCTTAGCATTGTGCATTGGTGATGACTACACCAATATCCATATATCGTAACCACTAGGTTACGATTGAAGGGTCGTGGGTTCCATCCCGGCCCCGTACCACTGAGTTATTATTTGTAATTCACGTATGGTCTACATTGTAGACACCAATATATTTAACAGAGAAGAAAATTTCGTGAGGAATCCTGCATGCTCGCATGGGTGTGTGAAGTCTACCAATCCGCATTAGGCCAGCGTGGTAGACTACGGCCTAACCCCCCCCCCCCTCCTAATCTCCTAATCAGGGGAGGTCCTTGCCCCTATAGTTGGGACGAATATGGACTGGAGATGACGATGATGATGATATACTTAAGCGTATGATATGAAACATGTCCACGATACCCACGCATACTCTTCTAATCTCCGATTTTATGGTCATCAGTGACTAATAAATAAACAACTGGTTCATAACACGAATAATATTTTTATAGCTTCCACGCAGACAGTTCTCCAGGTCTAATAACAAATAAAAATAATCAGAGCGAGAATGAAGTATACCCTTCCGAAGAACACGACACAATAGGAGCGAAGTATTTCCTTAGCACTGGAAAAGACTTACCGTACTGCCGTATGTATCAATTTAGAATCGGTTCACATGATCGGCGTCAACACATCCAGATACTGGACATACCTAGATTTCCTTCGTCAATTTGTTGAATACACTGCCTGGCACAGACTTCTGCCATTTAAGGGGAGGCATTTTCATCACTTCCACACTTGGCAAGCGTTTTATATAAATTAATATAATTGTCGAATAACGTTACCCGTCACTCTGGTAGAATTTACACTACGTTCCCACGACAAGTGGTTTAGTCCCATGGGAAGTATTTTTTTTATTTATTATATGATGCAGTGATCCTATTTTTTGCCTACGCCACATTGCAATGATCTCCGATATTATATCAAAATGAACGTCTTTTAGGAAGTATTTTCATTAGCCAATAACTCGGTTAATAGACAATATTGGGAGGTCTCATTTATTAATAAAATTGGTTTCTCGCCGTATAATACGTGTTTTACAAATTTCTCGCACCCTGAAAACGTTTCCTATTCGGAGTTTTGACGGCAACCCGAGTAAAGCATCACGTGAAGTTTTTTTTAATGTTTTATTTAATATAAAACATTTATTGTGATCTTTAATACATACATTCGGTGTTCTTTTGTGTATTAAACGTCATTAATTGTGAACAATATTGAAACAATAGAATAAAACTGTAACTAACATAGCAAAGTGACCGCGTTTTTACAAGACAATAGGCCTGCGAGAATTTTGACTGCTCAAAGTGATATTCGTCGGATTGACTTCAAAACTCCCAAGAAGCAATAAAATGTGACACACTGATATTTTATTTTTAACTGGAAAAAATATTATATGACGTCAAAATATATACAATTGACACTGGCAAAAATGATACGAATTTGCAGCCAATTGTCACCATGAAAAATAGAAGAAGAAGGAAAAGACGTTCCTTTTGATCAAAAAATGCGTCATTAGCCGTTCTCAACCATTCGGTGACATTAACTATGACTCTTGGTAGATGTCTTAATGATCGTCTCTGGTCACTTAAATCATACAGGAATTGCTGCTACCAAATATTAAATCCAATTTATTTCAATCGCTTTCTTCTTTCTTTTAATATCTCATCTACTGAGACTATCCTCATGGCACTTGCTGCTTAGCCAATCATTAAAATTCGAAATGGTTATCAGCTATTTTTTTCTAAACAACCAAAAAATGTACGGATTGGTAGACACCTGAATGAGAAGCTGTTTCTACAAATAATTTACTTTACAGTTAACAAAGACAAAGCTTTTTAATAATAAGCTCACCTGTTAGGACGTCATCATAAATCTTTATGAAACAAGAATGAAATTTTAATGTCATATACATAATAATTTTTTTACAGAACGACACTACAGAGTGACTATTCAACTGGCTAATCCCAAAGGGGCAGAGTCTTGGGTTCAGGTAATTATTACGTATACTCGTACACTTTTAAATATTAGGTAAATACATAGATTATTTAAACGTATAAATCTAAACGTAAATTTTATTATATTATCAAACCAAAACAATCATGCTACGTTAATTTTTTTTATATTCATTTATTATCATCATATGAAAATCCCCTTAATAGAGACAATATGAAAAGTGTTAATAGACACGTTCTTAACCAATAAACTACTTAGTAATTTAAGTTAAAATCAAATTACTTATTAGTGTTTAGGCTAGATTATCTTTTATTTGAGGTACCTTTATAAGTACTCTAAATAATTAAAAAAAAATGTATGAACATCCAAATCGCTGGAATTCTTTGAATAACGCTCTTCTACGTCGTATGTTTGAGGCGAGGAATCTGATTCGCCTAATGCGTCAGACTCATTTGTATGAATTATCAAAATATTTTTTTATAATTATAAAAAATATTAAATTAGTAATTACTAATTTTGAACTTTCCCTTAAAAAATTGATGCATAATTAAATTAACACAACCTTTCTACTTAACAGGGTTTCCTTAAAGTGACACTAATGTCGGACCGCGGCGTGATAAGGGGAATGGATTTAACGCCAAATAACTACGTCAAGTAAGTATACTGAAGAAAGGGCATACATTAGATACTACATTATTATAGGCATACATTACATACATACAATCACGCCGATATCCCATAAAGGTAGACAGGGGCAATAGTACATATTACATACATACATACAGTCACGCCTCTTTCCCATTGGGGTAGGCAGAGACCACTTCTTTCCACCTGCTACGATCGTTAATGTAGCAAAGTGGCTATCCGCAGCCCACATTTCGCCCCCGCGGTCAACGAGACGTGTCGGATGGCGAACCACGACGCCGCCTTTTTATAAAGTTCAAAAGTGTTAAAGTTCCTCATTGCGTTCCCACGGCTTAGTTAAGAGTAAAGGAAAGAAGATGAGGTAGAAAAGGTATATTGAGCAAGGAATATGGAATTTAGGAAAAGGACTATAGGATATAGGATACTACTATCTCGGAAGGAGTAGGAAGAGACAGTAGTAGCTCGGGGGGCCGGAGTCGCTTACCCGTATACTTAAATCTATTTGCCGGACAGGCTAAAAGACTAAGTACTCCCTTAGATATTACATTACATTATTATATAATATTTTATACACATTTTTTTCACACACATTAATCTAGCCCCAAATTAGGAGTCCTAGTGTCGTTGGTACTTGACAACTATATACTTAATTATATAGATAAATTCCAATAAATATATATGTAGATAAATATTCATGACTCGGATACAAACATTCGTGCTCACCACAAAAAGTTTGTCCCTACCAGGATTCGAACCCAGGACTAATTGGCACAAAAAGCAGGGTCACTGCCACTGCACCAATCAGTCGCCAATATATAATACTAGCTTTTTCGCGCGGCTCCGCCCGCGTGATTGTCGGTTTGTCGCTACATGGGAAATCCCGAAACAGTCATAGATTTTTATAAAAAGCCTTTGAACCAATTTTACTTGAGCTCTCTTATCTTACCGGGGGCTACTAAAACATGTATCAAGCTGTATGTTCTATCCTACTGGACCGATTTTGATGAAGCATGATAGTACCTTTAAGAATGTAATAATTTAACCAAAATTTACCCGCTGGTTTTTGTGAAGCTCGAACAAACAAACAAACGTTTTATTCACGCCTGAAAATTAGTATAATATCATCCACCACAGAACGTCAGAACAGAAAGATGACGACTGATTGGTTCAGTTTTAGTAACCTCACTTTCTGGGCTAATTGGTCCCGGTTCGAATCTCGGTAGAGAATAACTGTGTGTGATGAGCACAAATTTTTATACCTTATATATGTATAACAGACGTTTGTCTATATATGTATAAGCATTTTACCTATATACGAATAATTTTTAATAATATTATGAACAATTTCACACACTAATCTAGTCCCAAATTGGGATTACCTGTGTCTTCATATTAGTCAACTATATACTAATATATAGTTGACTAATATGAAGACACAGGTAATCCCAATTTGGGACTAGATTAGTGTGTGAAATTGTTCAT
>WUAW01021553.1:165-20811 GCA_017165845.1 Thaumetopoea pityocampa
AATGTAGTTTTATATTAGATATTACAAAATTAGGGGGGTGGTCTATACTTTTGTCGCGGACTGTATGTGCTCTCGTTTATATTACTTAGTATGGTAAGAGATATTTGGAAGACATCTCCCTCACCCGAACACAAACATTATAACTTTTCTGTTTCTGATTTCTAGTAACAGTAGAACGGATGGTGTTTTAATGACTGGTGGGCTGAAGGATGTATGGTAGGGCGTTACAGGTGTGACGGCAGTTGGTCACCTGAATCCGCCTCACAGCCACATCCCTGACTTAATTAGGGATTATATTAAGATGAAGAAAACACCCCAGATCTATATCGGTACTTTTACCATCCTCTATAATATAAAATAAGTATTTATATACCTAGATATAAGGTGTTGAAATAGAATTGTATGTTTAAGATACGAATTATTACTCAATTCGTGTTACAGCGACATCTGTCCGTAGATGCTTGAAACGAAAGAAATTAATATAGCTACAACATGGTTGTGGCGAATGTAGTGACTAAAGGAAGGAGTTGCCGCTAGAGGGCGCGTTTTCACAAGTGTGAAGGTCCGTAGCCGTACGCCAACACCATGGTTTCAAATTCGACCTACGAGTATGTGTTCGCTCGCAGCTTCGCTTCGTTTCGTGTCAGACGATTTTCCTTCCAGTTTGCTTTTGCTACTCAAGTGTGTAAGTTGCTTTATATTAGCGTGGTAGTGTTTAAAACTCGCGGAATAACTTATTTGTCACTTTTTCACGTGTGGATTAATAGTGAATGTAATTGTGTTGTTTTTTTTATGTGTGTGACTATTTTTTGGAACTATTAGTCTACTGAAATTAACTTCTAGAAGTTAGAGGTAAGTTCGACGGTTGACTTTGTTGCAACCTGTCACGCAGGTGTCTCAAAAGTCACTAACCTCTTATGAATAAATAAATATATCTTGATACGTTGATCTTATCAATCGAATTTTTATCTACCTATTTACCTCCGTATTTTTCAAGGTTTTGCTGGTGTTTATTGGAATTATTTTCTCAGCACTATCAGAATGTATATTAAATTCTTACACGCAGGGTTCAAAATTTAACTGAAACGTTTCGAGTTTCGTAATCGAATATCTATAAAAATATTAAACGTGTTTATGACTTTTTCTAAAGGATTTTACTTTATTAGGCACAGCTAAGGAGATCTTTTGGTTAGTGCTCACTGGCAATACTGATTTATTCGTACTAGCCGAAGAACACCAGGCACAGTCTTATATATTTATAATTTAATACACACAATATATTGGAAGACTTAATGTCTAAAGCCTTCTCTGTCTACATTTAGATGGTATAGAATTAAATTATATGTAGTCCTTAAGCGAAATTCTATACAAAATAGGCGTACCGCTCCACAGAGGTGGTCTTAATTTACTCTAGACAGTATCAGCTTTGAGTTTCTCGCTGGGTTAAGCAATTATTACGCAGCCAGATGTTAGATAGGTGACCCTTTCTACGTCGTGATAATGTTACGGTGAGGAAGAATAATTTTTGTGAAAGGCTCATGTTCAGCAGTGGACGTCTATAACATTGCTGTGGATTATCATTTCATCATTGAAATTGACATTCTGTTTGTATTATTGATATCAAGAACATCTACCTGTTTTCTCTTCCCTTAAACGATACAAAAATCTACACGATTATCCGGACTGCCAACGGCGATTAAATATGTATGTAGATATTACTACGTAAATATTTTATTTCATGATTACTAAATGAAAATTACCAAATATTTTAAACGAATTAAACTATACGGGGAACCACGACGCCGCAATTTTTATAAGGTTCAAAAGTGTTTAAGTTTCTCATTATGTTCTCATGAAAAGGAAAAAGAGCAAGGAATATGAAATTTGGGAAAAAGGACTATAGCACATAGGATACTACTATCTCGGAAGAAGTTGAGAGAGACCGTAGTAGCTCGGGAACAAGCTAAAAGACTAACTACATCCTGACCTAACCATATTGAATTATAAAGTTTATGTTGTAGTTTAACTCATTATAAAGTTTATGTTGTAGTTTAACTCTGTAGTTTATAGTCGCTCAATAATCATTCAATTTTTAACGTAATATCGCAAACGTAGAGAAGAATTATTATTACGTGAACGAAGTTGCAAGCACATCAAGTTAATTTTAATACATCTATTTTATTTGTTACTAATACTGGCAGTAATTAAGAATGTGTTTTATTATTATATGTATACATTATTAATATCGAAATTTAAAACACAAACTTCAATATTGACGCGAATTGTCATATTTTCGAGTTAAAGATTTTTTTCTGTATAGATTTTTTTTTCTATTTATAAATTTATAATAACAGATGTCTGTATTATTAGGAATTAGCAGCCATATGGTTAAAAACCCAATATCAGTATGCAGAGAAGGAAGTCATGTAGAATTATGACCTGAGCGCGAATTTTATTTAACGTCCGTGTCAATCGTATTGTTTGGTGATCTCTGTAGTTTTATCTCGTGTATGGTAAGAATTTATGATTTTTAGTGATTATTTTATTGATTACTGCTTGGTATTCTAGTTTTCAGTTGATAGGTACAATGCTGTTCTATGCCGAACAAACTTTGTGCGATGAGCATGAATGCTTGTACCCAAATGATTTATACTATTATGAAATTGTTAAATATCAAAATTTGTACTTAAATCAAAGATATTTAAAATAAAAATTACTCAGGTCGACTAATTAAGGGCTTCTGAAACAAATCTATCGATATTTGTTTGTTGGAGCTTCACGCAAAAACCCACTCAAAAATCTACTCACTGGGGATAAATTTTGGTCAAACTGATTTTAGTCTTAAAGGTACTATTGCGACTTAAATACTGCGGCATGTTTCATCTAAATCGGGTCCCGTATAATTGAAGATACAGATTGATCCCAGAGTTTTAGTAGCCGCCGTTAAGTTACGAGAGTTTTAAGTAAAAATGGTTCTAGGCTTTTTATGTAAATCTATGATTGTTTCGGGATTTGCCATATAGCGGAAAACCGACATTTACGCGAGCGGAGCCATGGGCAAAAGCTAGTTGTCTATATGATATCTGTTTTATCTACATAGTATAGTAGTATTGTTATATTTTTTTGAACTTTCGTTATTCAAACCTTATACATTACTTTGTGGAATTCATTGCGATGAATTTGTAAAAGTCCAACTAAGTAATTTATAAAAATACGTCTGTTGTTGTTAAGCACCCGTGCTTGATCTTTGATTGTATTTTATTATTTATATATAATCAGAGCTCAAGATACAGTTTTTGATTTAGGGCTAGATCAATAATTTTAAATTAAGAGAAAATAATTCTAAAATTTTTCAGCAGATTTTGATAATAGTCGGGATCTGTGGTTTTCTTTTTAGTATGTTGTTTAGAAATTGTGCTCCGAGGTCTGTACCTCGGAAATAATTCTGTGTTAATTGAAATAATTCTGTAATTATTTCAATGGTAATATTATTGCTTATGTCGAATCTTCGCTGTCGAAGTTTGGCCAAGTACGCACTCAAATTTCACCTATACTACAACCATTTCATAATCATAGGCCCTTAGTTTTTTCGCATATAGGAGACGGTCACGCCTTCAAGCGTTCTGCGGTCGCGTTCTAAATAATCGACCGTAAAACTGAATTTAAAATGCGTGCTGCATACAATACATAGAACGCAAAATGAGACTGATTGACTGCAGTACACTTGAATGCGTGACTCCCCCCCCCCCCATTCTGTGAAAAAATTCCATGAATATGGCTGTCTAGGTCTGGCTTAATCGAACGACACCGGTGATAAGGGGGTGAGCCTATTTCAATGACGCAAACAGATTTATTGTTCAATGATTTACACTATTTTAAACCACTTTTTATGAGACATAACAGCAAGAAGAGGTTTATAATAAGCTTTATCTTGTTGACTAGTTTCAGTTTATTTTTCAGATAAATTATGTGATGTTTGTTAATGTTTTGTGGTAAACGTGGATTGAAACTTATACATTTATTATTAATGACCACGAAAATTGTCTAAATGTAGAAAAAGCAACATTACAATGAAGCCGTGTCATATTGATACCACCACTACAACCGAAAATTGTTCTTGCACTTCATATTTTTACACCAGTGAATCTGAGCACCGGTCTGTAAGGCGACTACGATCGAGAATGATTAGATTACTTCGTGAAAAATATAAACCGGCTTTAAAAATGAAGTTATTAAATAAACTGGTCCGAACAAGAGCCATTTATGATGAAGTTAGAAACCAGTTACAGACTATAAACAGTATCAAGACAAATGAAAAAGTTGTTGGGGAGACGACGAGTAAAATTAGTTTAAATAACAAAACTCTCTTCAAGCCACGTTCACGTGTCAAAGGAATACATATTGGGACACACGAAGGAGCTGAGAGGAGTAATGATATTTTTAAATTGACTGATTTAGTAGATAAAGGGATTCTTTTAGGATCTAGAAAACTAAATCAGTGTTGTAGTTGCTGCAGCTGTAAAGCTAAAGCTCGTTTCCGCAAACACGCTCGAAAAGGCCGTAGACACAAATGTACTAATAGAAGCGGATCTTCAAGATTCAGTGGCATTTCAAGCAGTGTTGGGAAAAGCAATGATAAATTTCAAACAAAAAATATAAAATCGGAGCCTTGTACTTGTCCTTCAAAATTAGAAGAAAAACAATTTGAAGAAAATCAAGTAAGTGAAAGGATATTGATTCCCGAAAATACATTTGATTTTATTCCCGTAGTTAAAACTACGACGCCAATACATAAAAAAACCAATCCCAAACCTAAGGAAGTCATCATAACTCCTATATATTTTGTTAACGAACACTCGTCAAATTGTTCAAATATTTCTATGTCTGAAAAAATACACAAAAATAGGATAATTACCAATCCAGTCAGTAAAATTAAATGTAGACAAGCAGAAAAGGATTGTTATATACTTAGCAATAGAAATCATTTTCATATTCTGAAGTCCATTCAGAGTGATACAAATAGAATAACCAAAAATACGTTCGTGCGTCAAAATGCATCTCAAATTAGTTGTGAATTAAGTGGCAAGTCAGGACACACTTTAATTAAACGTAAGCTTAAATTAAAATTAGATAAACCGAATAATAAACAAAATCATGCATTAATGTTAAGAAACCCATCACTTACTTACCCAACAGATAATAAATCATATAAATCTTCCATTACAAAATCTTGTACCCAATTTGGAAGAATTTGTAACAAATTAGTACATGAGGTAGAGACAATAACTGTTTGTAGCAACGAAGTTATGGTAAGATCTGTCAAGAAATTGAAACCCAGAACTGCATCGCCACCAAGTTGTAAAAAAGTACAGTATTCGTTTATATCGCCTGTATTAGTAGAACCTCTCGAAGTTTTACGGGAAAAATCAAATAAAAAATTCTGTGAGGAGAATACGAAGGGAACGTTCCAAAAAAAGTCGGTAGAACGCAGTAAATTATTTCATAAACAATATCCAGTAATCGACACATTGCGGAAATGTAGAAACAGTACAGTGAGAAAGAACGAGAAATGTTTGTTATTAGGCTCAGCAATTAAACCCCGCTCCTGTCCTTTCAAGATACATAAAAATGGCAAGGATACAGTTAGCAATCATAGAATTATTATTGCAAATGAAATTATCAAAGAAAAAATGTATTCTCGTCAGGACAATATCAAATTTCCTAAGCAAAATACCCAGTATGAAACTTTGAAATGTCAGCCTCACAAAAACTTGAAAACTTGTCTTAAACATCAGTCTAGAAAATCTCATTTAAAAAATAAAACATCTAACAAAACAACTTATCAAAAGTTTGGCAGTAGCAAGTGTTTATATACATTATATTCTTCAAACACAGGTAAACAAATAAACCTAAATACATTTAAAAATACAAATTCTAATAGCGTTATACTTACCTACGGCTTAAATACATCAAAATTTTCTTTACCGTGTAAAAAAATAAAGATCTCTAATTCCTTAATAAATTATTCAAATCAATGGTATAATGTAAACAAGACCTCCTTATCGACGGTGGTCTCTGTATCAATCATAGAATTAAGTGATTCTAAAACAACACAATCTTGCTTTCAAGATAGCAAGTTTAAGTTTTTACGTCGTTCTACTGGTAGAACTACTGTTTCATCTTCTAAAAATAATCTATGTTTTAAATCCAAAATCGATGTTGAAAAAAAGCATATTAAATTATTCGAAAGAACCATTGAATCGCAAAATTCGTTGAACAGCAAACAAAAAAGTCAAGGTTTTTCCAAGTGCTTAAAGCAAAGACTCACAAATGCCAATACAACGTCACAAATTACGGGTTTGATTCCACTTTTAAGAAGATGTTATTGTACAATGAACATACAAATTGCAAATCATGCCCGGACGCATTCAAAGAAACTTGACCCTTATGAATGTGAGCCTGGAGTTTGCGTACCATATGAATGCGATCCTATTGAATGTCAAAAATTAATTATGAAAAGATTAAGGAAAAAAGTTTCCACAATGTCTGAAACGGAAACGAAAAGGAAATGTAACTCTGGCTGTAATACCGGCACGTCTTTGAGAAATAAAACACATCAATTCAGTAAAACACTAGAACCTACAAAAGGAAAAATGAATGACAAAAATGAAGTAAAGAAACCTCCACAAGCACGGCAAGAAACATTTCAATCAAGCTGTAAACAAGCTGTTCGTATAGGTTCTACTTTCAGTTTTGATATTGAATTTTCTAAACAATCAAAGCATGGAATGTCTGTGAAAAAAGAGAGTAGACCCGTAAAAGAAAATAGACCTATGTCTTCTAGGACTTCACGAACAGTTGATAAAAATTTAAAGACTGAAGGAACTCGCATGAAACATCGTGATATAGAACACCATGATATGGAATCACAGTCAGATATGACAAAAAATAAATCATCAGGTGTAGGGCCAATGATGAAAAGATGTTTTTGCACATTAAAATTACAAAAAAAAGGCAGACAAGAAAACTATCATAAAATAAATACAACTAAAAGTACCTCAACTCCACCTAAAATGAAGATTGAACCGGTAGCCATAGAAGCTGCCCAAAACACAAAACCACTAAAGGTAACAAAAGTTTCCCCAAGATTATTGCGTCATGAATGTGAACCTGGTATATGTATTCCCGGTAAATGTGATCCCTACGTGTGTTTGGAGTTAATTAATAAACGATTAATGAAAAATAAAGGAACAAATTCTATTAAATCTACCAAAGTATCAAGTGGAAGCATGGCAAATGAAAGAAAAAGGCAGACGAAAAAGGTCTATGTACAGTCACACAAAGAAGTACCTCTTAAAACAAAAAAAGTTATTGAAAAAACTATCCAAGAAAGTCCTTGTATAGATTCTTCACGACAGGTTGTACGGTTAGGATCTACATTTAGTTTTAACGTCGAGTTTTACAAAAGTGGACCAAAATCTATTGGTAAAGCAGAATGTATCCCTATATGTAAACCCGTATGTGTACCAGCGTATAAGCCACTCTGTGATAAGCGTCATGAAGCGGAATCTTCGGGAATTAGGGATAAAAGATTGGAAAGAACGGATGTTTCAGTTAGTCAAAAATCTCAGGTAGCACCAATTAAAGAAGACCGAGTTTCAGGTGTTGGACCTCTGTTAAAGAGATGCTTCTGTACCTTAAAATTTCACAAAGAACAAAAGAACTCAGCAATAAAAGCAAAGAAAGAAGAAAAAATACTCGTTACCCAAAGTACAGGTACTCCGATCGAAAAACCAGTTCCGGATTTGTACACAAGAAGCGCAATGACTGTTAACAATTCGAAACCTTACGCACACAAGCTATTGCCTTATGAATGTGAACCAGGCGTTTGCGTACCTGGCAGTTGCGATCCATATGTATGCGAAAAACGTATTAAAAGAAGACTTAAAAACCGTGCGTTAGGAACAGAATATGCTCAGACAAGATCCATATCGAGTTCTGCTAAACAACGTCGTAAGTTCAGAGATAGTCAAGCACAATACGATGTGCCACATAAAAAAACAAAGAAAGATATGGGTATTCAGAATATAGAAACAAGAAAAATGCCTGATACATTAGTTTGCAGCTCTGCAAGACAGACTGTAAGGATTGGATCTACTGTTAGTTTCAATGTAGAATTTTTTAAAGATAGTGGTACAACAACTTGTAGACCTATTGAACCATATAAACCTTGTGCCACACACACGACACCTGTGACAGCCCATGTAAAAAAAATGTCAGGAACTGAATCCACTTCTAAAAATAAAAGAACCCAACGTGTTAAATCAGTACGTAATACGGATTCTCAAGTTTTAGTTCGAAAAATGGTTTCTACTATGACAGGAGTACCTCCTTTTTTAAAAAGATGTTTTTGTACTTTAAAATTACAAAAACAGGAGAATATAAAATTACCCATTGAACCAAAAATTATTACAACTGAAAAACAAAAAAAGCTAAAGAAAGAAGATCCTAAATTAGATAAAACTCTGGATAAAGTTACGCGAACCGTAAAAGTAGCAGCTCAAGGTAGAAAGTTGGAACCTTATGAATGTGAACCCGGTGTATGTATACCTGGTGAGTGTGACCCTTATACTTGTTTAAAACGTATTAAAAGAAGAGATATGCATAGTAAAAAAGTCTCTACTGATAAATATAAAAGACATTCAGTATCAAGTTTAATAACTAATGCCTCTAAATCTCAGATGGTAGAAACTCAAGTTCAGAAGAGACAATATCCAAAAAAAACAGTGGACCTTGGTGTTAAAGAACATAAAAATCGACAGAGGTCCGTATATAGCAACAGTCCAAGACAAGCAGTACGTATTGGATCATGTTTCAATTTTAATGTGGAGTTCTTTAAAGACACAGGTCCACGGATACCCTGTAAAACAACACTTGATCCTGTTTGTAAGCCTGAGTGTCAAGATGTGTGCCAAACAAAACAAGTATATAAAGGAACTGAAACAAGACTAAAAGAACTAAGAAACACGGCTACACGTAGTCCCGGTACACATCTACGCAGTATTGTAGCACAATCAGATAGTGTAAAAACAGAGTCAAAAGGATCAAGTATTGGACCTGCTTTAAAAAGATGTTTCTGTACCTTAAAACTGCAGAAATTAGGCAATCAACAACAAATAAAGAGGCAAACAAGCAAAAAAATTATAAAAAAACAAAATAATAATCAGAAGCATGTTGGCACTTCTCCAAATAAAAACAATCCTGAATGTGGGTGCATAATTTGCAAAGAGGTAGGCACTAAAGCAAAAAAAGAGAAAACTACTCGTTTCGGTGTTTTAGAACCGTACGAATGTGAACCATATTTTTGCGTACCCGGTCAGTGTGATCCGTATGAATGTTTGAATCGAATAAAACAAAGACAAACAAAATCTACGGCTACTAAAACTACACATCATCCGAAGAAAACGATTTCCAGTCTAGCTCCCTTAGGCAAAAAAGTATCCGTGTCAACCAAAACAAATAAAAATAAAGACGAAACTATGACCATAAGAACTTTGCCGAAATCACGCATCATTAATAAACTGCCTCGTCCTTCAAAGGCTGTTGAAAATATAAATCGTCAAGTCGCACAAATAGGTTCAAATTTCAGTTTTAATATTGAATTTTACAAAGATTGCAATTGCTCCCCTTCCCCGAAACTAGTACCGCATTCTAGTTCGCCCGCAAAATATGCAAGTCGTAAATCAACAGCTATTAATTCTGCAAGTAGAACTATAGACACTAGAAACAAAGGGTTTTCCAGTCGAGATAAAAATCGTCATAGAAAATCTCAAGCAGCTAGTGTGAAAACAGAAACTAAAAAATCTGGTATGGGACCGTTATTAAAACGCTGTTTCTGCACGCTTACAATTCAAAGAGCGTCCCTACATTACACGTGCAAACAAGAAGTAAAAAAGATGATAGAAAAGGTAACACGATTTTCACCTAAAAATAAAAACCTGTTTACTGAAAATAGGTATCTTTCTCCTGAATCCCAAAATAATTCAAATCTCTATGATTACAGCCCTTCAATTAATATTCCAGACAAATATAACACGCATGAGTGTATTAAAACAAGAAATGCACGTGAATACCAAATTGTTAAATTACATGATACGTCGAAAGAACTGCAGTGTCAAGTGAAAAAATCTCGATATTTAAATTCACAGTCTCTAATTTGTAAGCAAGCTCATGTTCCGCTTCTATTTGAACAAAATGTAAACACAATATCACCTCCAACAGAAATTATTTTCAAATCTACTAAATTCCAAGGGCAGTCAAAATCGAAAATGTTTAAAAATAGAAAAGAATCAATATTACAGTCATGTTTAAAGCATAAGAGCAAAAAATCACACACAAACATTGAAAATAAATCGTCTAGTGTACAAAAAATATTAAAAAGATGTTTTTGTAATGGCAAGACTAATAATAATAAACATATAATCCCACAAATTCAACAAAACAGTGTTAATTCTGATCAAGCAAATAATAAAACACCAACAGGGTCTCCTATATATCAAGAATTTTGGGTTCAATATCAAACACAGCGAAAAAGATTACCCAAAAACTCGACAGAAATGAAAACTATACTCCCATATTGTCCTGGTAAATTTAATAGAAAAGTAAGTCGTTCCGTAATTCATAATAGTAGCTGTGCAGGTCGTAATTTATACTGTCCTACGCGTAATCTAACTGAAAATATAACGAAAAAACCTACTTTAAAAGGTCCCAAAAGACTAACTGTCAAAAAGAGTAGAAAAACTATTACAGATAATCAGAAAGAACTAAAGTTGCAGAAAATACCCACAATTAAGGATTTTGTATGTCGTTGCTTAAGTATATTTCCGAGAAGAAACAGTAAAATTAACAAATTTGAAAAAAATAATTCGATGTTGATTTCAAATAGTAATCAAAGTTCAGTTAATGAAAATAATATCAATCAAGTTAAATATTTAAAACCGAAGTGTTTAATCGAATGCAGAAGTGAACGTCAATCTAAAAATACTTATACCAATACATCTCCCAAAAAATCCAAGAGTTTAAAATTGACAAAATTGAAGGAAGATCGTAAAGATATTAAAAGAAGACGGTTTTCAAGACATCAATCTGATGGTGGCAGTAAAATCCAAACGACTGAGAAACTAGAATATCCACCATGTGAAGCGCGTTGTAATAAAACAATTAAACAAAAGATGTTAAACAAAACAGTTCGTTTTTCATTAAAACCTACCGGTCTTTGCGAAAACAAATATATATCAAAACGCATCAGCCGTAAAACTATGACGAAGAATAATAACATTAAAGTTCCAGAATGTTTCAGTTGTGGACGTTTTAAAGCAACTGGCGCAACATTTAATAAAGTTTCTTGTCAATGTCCTTATAAAGAACAATATTATTTTGATGATCAAGATAAATCCTGTCCATGTGTAGATCCATATCCTTGCTCTAAATTAGATTCCTCTAACAATATTCGGGGGCTATTAAACACGGGGGCTCAAATAATATCGTTTTTGAAAAATTTGTTACGTAGTAAAAAATGTGTATGTGGCAGTGTTGAATGCTCATTAGAGGCTAAAAGACTTAAAGAAGAAAACTTACAACGTCGTAAGAAAGCTAAAACTCGTAAACCCTGTGTATGTGGGACTAAAATATGTGGTAAAGAAATAGCAAGGACTAATTATCAACGTGAAAACCACGTTTGTAAATGTGCAACTTTAAAGATATCCGAAAAAAAACACGCATTGGCCTCAAAAAAGAAAATGTTAAAGGAGATGGAAAATAAAAAAGCTATAAGGAAAAAGGAAATTGAAAAAGGGAAAAAGCAAAAAGTTCTTCAGCAACGGAAACGTAAAGAGTTTATAGAACGCCAAAATAGATATAAAAAAGAAGATGCGATCCGTAGAAAAAGGCGTAAAGCAGCTGACAAACGAATGTTCCAAGAAGTACTTAAATATAAAAATAGCGGAAATGTAATGTTGATTGCAGAATCAGCTTTGGACGTTGCTAAACTGGGCTTTGTTAGTGCGGGTGACATTTTACGTTCTACTGGGAAAGCAGTTATGGATCCTAAATATACGTTAGATAATATAAAATCAGCTGTAAGTGAACCAAGTCGTGCATGGGTTAAACTGAAATCCACGGCCGATGAGAGTCCCGGCATCGCTACTTTAAAACGAGTCGGAATGAGACTAAAAGAAACCAGTTGCGCGAAAACAGGAAAAGATACAATGGAAGGGTGTGCTATGACTCATTATATGTTGCATGCTTTTGATAAAGACCCAAAGAAAAGAGTATTTAAAAAACGAAAGCGAAAAGCAGTTGACTTTCATTGTAGCCCATACATGTTATCTTTACGAAAGAGGCCGCTGCTAGGTGTTTACCTCTGTTGCCCCTGGTTTTACCCACATTGTATTAGTTTGCTCAACGTATGGAAACAATTCACCGACATCTTATTGTTTCTGTTAGCCGTAGGAGTATGGAGTCCTTGCATTTTTTGTATGGAGGCGTGCAGAGCCTTAATGTGCTGCTTTTTATGTACAGGTTGATGTGTTGTCTGAAAATAGATTTTGTGACCTTTAATGGTTTATTTTGTCATTTATTATGTAAATATATCAACATCATCCCCAGTCCATATTCGTCCCCACTACAGGGGCACGGACCTCCTCTTTTCAGGCGGGGGATTAGGCCGTTTTCTAAATATATATTTTTTGTAAGTTGTAAAAGTAATAAACCTTACCTGTAAAATGGCTGTTCTGAGTATCACAGTAGTTATTCTAGTCATCACAGATGGCGTTATAGTGTCAGAGGATTTTATCATTTATGGCGATATGGAATATAATCTATATTCCATCGGTCAATCGGTTAATCGGTTTTAGTTATATACTAGCTTTTGCCCGCGGCTACATGGTTACATGGGAAATTCCGAAACAATCATAGATTCATATAAAAGCCTTAGAACTACTTTTATTTGAGCTCTCGTACTTTAACGGCAGCTACTAAAACAGGGATCAAGCTGTATCTACAGTTCTATTGGACCGATTTTGATGAAACTTGCCACAGGATTTAAGTCAGAATAGTACTGTAACAAAAACCTATCCGGTGGTTTTTGCGTGAAGCTGAAATAAACAAGCGGATGGATTTGGTTTCCAGAAGCCCTTAATTAGTCGAAATGTGTTTTTTTTTTCAAATTTATTTGATTTACAAAATTTGACATTTAACAATTTTATAATTGTATAGATTTCATTCACGATTGCCGTTCGTATTATTTCATTAAAATTTGTCTTTTTACGGTGAAACGCCTCAAATTGTGTAATTCATACAATAATATGCCAACGGGTCGCCTCTTCAGCCGATGTTGATAACCCGATGAGTCGTGGTCAGTCTCAACATAACCTTGGCGAACTTTCGCACCTTTCACACGAACTTTATAAAGATTCATCGGTCAATGTGTACGCGAACCTTAGACACTTTGTTTAAATTAAAAAAAATGGCTAGGTAACTGTAGAGATCGTAACGTAGTTAAGCGACGGCATACGAATGTCGTCCCTTCTAGTCAAGATTAATCGTAGATGCTAACTATAATACAATAATATAACATTCTGGACACTTCACACGCATTGATCTAGTCTCACAAACTAGGATTCCCTGTATCTTGGGTACTAGACAACGATATAGATAAATGCTATATATAAATAGATAAATACGTCCATGACTCGGATGCAAACATTTGTGCTCATCGCACAAAGTTTGTCCCTACCAGGGTTCGAATCCGGGTATCATTGGCACAGAAAGCAGAGTCATTACTGTACTAATCAGTCGTCAAATCTATCTATTAAAATTCTACTACTATCAATCTATTAAAATTTCTTGCACGTTGCTTCATTGTGAGTGGGTCTCTATTGCTATATTTATAAAACTAATGGGACATATATCGCTCATCCAATAGAAAAATGACGTAATTACATTTTTGCAATTTATCGGAAGAAGCGTTTCAGTTTAAAATTGGATTATACCCATTTTGTAAATCATATCAATTATCATGATTTTTCATAATTTATTTAAAGGTTAATAATTTGAGCATTTTCGAAAAAAAAAATCCTATTAACAACGAATCATCCAAATTAAACACAAAATAAAATTTTAACTTTTTTGCAATTTCGTCATTATTCTGTTGGATGAGCGATATGTATACAGGCCGAAAGTATACATATATCCCAGGATGGTATCAGGTAATTTTGCACTGATGTGAAAAAAATATTTTCTTTTACCCTATTATAATGAATAAATTCATCACCTTTACGATAGAAATTCTTTATAATACGTAGCAGCTAAGAACTGGAATAGTCTTCCAGCGTCAGTGTTTCAGTCTGATTTAATGTAGGTGTCTTTGGGATAAGAGTGAATAGTTTTTATTAAGTTCTTAAGTTTTACCACCCTAGATTACATCGCCATTAATCATCAGGTGGGATAGTAGTCAAGTATTGTCTTAAATATGGTAAAAAAAAACCTGAAGTATTAGAAACGTAACTTGCCTCCTTTATTATCTTTAAAAAAACCCGTCTCGAAAGTCAGCACAGTTGCCGTCGGGCGGGAGTTAGATGGTTTTGGTCGTAATTACATACGTACGTAAAATGTTATGTTCGTAATTATGCCGCCAGTATTGAATGCCTCAAATTTATAAAAATCAAAAGTAGTTGTTGAAACTCGCATGATATCTCGTTAAAATATAACCTACATATATCATTCCCGATTGTTTTAAAAGCGTACTGATTTTAAAATACAAAAACGATAATAAATTCTAATAATAAAATTATATCTATCTATACTATTATAAAATTGTTAAATGTCAAATTTTTAAAAATCAAAGGTATTTAAAAAATCTACTCAGATCGACTAATTAAGGGCTTCTGAAACTGAATCCGTCTATGTTTGTTTGTTTGTTCTAACTATTATAGTCCTAAAGGTACTATTCCGATTTAAATAATAGGGCATGTTTCATCAAAATCAGTCCTGTAGAATTGAAGATACAGCTTGATTCTTCTTTTAGCAGCCGCCGTTATGGAACGAAAGTTCAAGTAAAAGTGGATAATGTTTTTTTTATATAAATCTATGATTGTGTCGGGATTTCTCATGTAGCAGAAAACCGACATTCACGCGGGCGAAACCGCGGACAAAAGCTAGTTTTTTTCTAATAATACTTTATTAGAAAAAAACTAGCTTTTGTACGTATCTATTGTCACAGTGATGCGTTACATAAATGATTTTTTAATTCTTTAATTAAAAGTTATATACATTAGTGGGATTAAAATAGTTTGCGAATGATCACTACAGTGCGTTCAGTGTCGAAACAAAAAAGTAATATCGACCAAACCCTCAAAAGTGAGAGGGAGAGCGCCGCCACCCTCTTTATGAGTCAGAGGGGAGAACCCTTGCACGTAGACATTGCGGTACGTACCCTCAGCACCGTGTACGCGGCGTGCACTCCGCTCATATCTATCGATCTGGTGTTTGGCTGATCCGAAATTCTGTCATTATGTTTTAACTTGATTGTAACGGGAGAGTGGTGTATGACAGTACCATCTATGACTCAGAGTTTGGACGAATATTCTAGTCTTAAGAGTGAATAGTTTTTTATTAAGCTAATACGTTTTACCACTCTAGATTACATCAAGTACCATCAAGTATAACTTACCATCAGGAGGGATTGTAGTCAAGTACTGGCTTAATATGATAAAAAAGTCTAAAATGAATCAGTGAATGGGTACCTATTTAAATATAATATTTAAGGAACAAATATTGGATCTAACATCATTTTTGTATGCGACGGACTAAAAAAGGAGTGTATTGTTTTCGAGAATCTTGTAGGTATATACATATTTATGTATGTGTGTATGTTTATTACAGAATAACTAGAACCTTGAAGCGTATTTTTTGTGAAGCGAAGGAAAATCTTAAAAAAATCCAGTAGTCTGTGTGTGTTGGTTGAGGAATGTGGGATCACTAAGAACACCCGCGATGACCTCTTTCAATACCCAGAGGGGCTCCGAGATCTCTTGATACAACATCATTGATGTTAACCTCCTGGGTTTTGCTCATCGTGAACTTCCAACGCTTACGGTAGCATGGAGCCACTTGTGCCACCGTACTTTTCAGAGTTGTAACTACAGCGAAGATCTTTATAAGACCCACACGTTAAATATCCGTAATCACAAGAGCTTCGCAACTTGCGGCGATACTATCACAGGATTTTCTCTGCATGAAAAAAGTGTTAGTTTTAAAATGTGGTTGGTATCTTTAAGTGGCAGACGTCATTTAATTAATTTATAAATAAACTTGTTTTTTGTTGGGCAAAAAAGTCCTTGAATTGAGACCACGTACTAGCAAGCGCAGTGTGGGACGGGCACCTACGAGATGGGCCGACGACCTGGTGAGGATCGCTGGGTCTCGCTGGATGCAGGTGGCTATAGAGGTCGCGCTGGAATTCGATTGGAGAGGTCTATGTTCAACAGTGGACATTATTGGCTGAAATGATGATGATGATTTGTTATGGAACTAGCGCACGATTCTTCTTCTTCATAATCAGCCCGTGAAAGTCCAAAACTAGACATGAGCCTCATCTTTAAAAAGGAGGAATTTGCCACTTGACAGGGTCTTGGAGATCGCAGTAGATTTAGATTGAATAACAGGATAACGCTGCTGCCCATCATCCTGGTGCGTTCCTCAGCTGGTTCTCACAGCGTCCCCAGGAAGAGATGGAGTGACGCTATTATTCCGCCGGCGCCACGCAGCCACCGATTATTAGTCCACTAAAGTTAGTACAATGGACATTATATATTTTTATTTGTGATAGGCCAACCCGCACTAGGCCAGTGCCCCTCTTGAGTAGGGGAGGTCCGTGCCCTGTTGTGGGGATAAATATGGACTGGTGATAATAATGATTTCAGATAAATTGGTGTACTATTTCGATTATTTTTATTATATTATTATTATTCCTTACATACATACACTCACACCGGTATCCCATAAAGTTAGGGAGAGACCATAGTTCGCCACGTACTACGATCCTGACACCTCTCTTGTCTCATTCACATTCATACATCTTTTCATACACTCATCTATTAAGCGTGCTACGTGCTTGTCCTTTTTGAATCATAATTTCCTTATATATTTTTATTGGTTATTTTGATGGGTTCTTTAAACCGATGTCCTGTAAACGGTTGTGAGTCCACACAGATCTGCAGCTGTCTACTTGATTCCTGTTTGCCGACTCATTTAGTACGCGTAATCTTCCGTGACTGTAACAGCTGTCACTGAACTTACATAAGCCTGCGTGACACTGGTGCCGATTCTGTTGTAACAGAACATAACTAAATTTGGTCCCTCCCTATCTTTTTCTAAGGTTAAACGTCAAAACGGGATAGCGAACATTTATAGCGAGTACCGACCTACGAGTACGTTTCTGTCAAACGGTTCAAAACATGTTGCGTTTTTGCGTATCTTTAGTCCGTGTGTTCCGAAATCGCATCTAAATCCTTTAATTCTGACGTTTCTAAATGAAACTGACAGCACCAAAATTGTAGCTATCTCGTTTTGGCGTTTGACATTAGAAAAAGATAGGTAGGGAAAGTTCTGTTACTACAGAATCAGCACCATTATTTAAGCTTGACTCGTATTTACACATACAATAGTATCAAAAGCTGAAGATAGACTAAGTTTTAAGATTTTTCAGTTTCGAGGGAGTTTTGGTGGCAACTCATGTGAAGCACCAATTGTTCTATTTTAATGTTTTATATTATTTTATTGTGATGTTTAATATATAAATTTGGTGTTGTTTTGTGTATTTATCAGTAGTCGTGAACATTATTGAAACATTGGAATAAAACTGTGACTAACATACCAAAGTGACCATATTTTTCAAGGCAATAGACCTGCGGGAATTTTGCCTGGTCAAAGTGGTATTCGTCGGATTGACTTCAAATCTGCCAAGAAGTAATAAAATGTGATACACTGATATTTTATTGTTAACTTGAAAGAATATTATATGGTTTCAAAATATATACACTCGGCACTGACAGAAATGACGCGGATTCGCAGCCGATTGCCACCATGAAAAATCAAAGAAGAAGACCAAAGTTTATTTATTATCAAATTGATATTTTGAGAAGTTGGCATTCTGCGTCAGAACTCATACATTGACAACTTTGGTGTTGATTTTCCTTTGATAGATATCTAGCTTTCATTACTCATATGAATAAAGAATGGGCTTGAAAGTGGTATTTTTTCACACAATGTTAGTAGTGAATGAAAGAGGGTACGAGAATGAATGAGTTATAGTAAATATTCCACACCGAGGATTAGGCAGAGATCTATCAAATCAGCTATATCGACTAGCTTCGATTTTGTTGAAAGTCATCGTCATAGCTGGGAAGTCTGCGACCAGTCATCACGCACACAACTCAGTCTTATTTAAGTTTCTGTGGTCACGCAGCACTGATTTGACTGATGTGACAGAATCGCTCTACAGAATTGAATCTAGTCATTTTTTTCAACCAAATGTGTACAGTATGACAGGACTCAGAGGTGCCATCGGATAACTTTGTCAAACCGAACTTTACCGAATGAATTACGACTGTGTAGTGTGATGTAGTGTTTTTACAACAGCTAAAAATCAATCTTATTTTTTAGTTCATAATTTAACGTAGATGCACTGCTAACGTGCTCGAAGCGGTAACGAATAGGTGTGGTGGCCTGAAAATACATTTATTCCTGTTATTCCAGCGAGCAGATACCATTGTTGGAACTGTAATTACGTACATATTTAGAGTCAGGTGCTGTACAATACATATTATATATGTGTTTAAAATATGAATATCTCACTGCACAACACCGTCGTGCGCGTTGGTATGATAGATAACATGTCAATTCAGTTTATCTCACTTCCAACATTCATTTGAATAATTTGAATAACATTGTTAGCGTGCTGAGCTTATTATGCTTATTACCTATACCAGCATCGAGCGTTACATATAAATGAATGCATACGTAACATTATGTAAACCGTTTACGTACTACGTGTAATAAAATTTAAATTTAAAAAAAACGTGAATAAAGTGAACAAAAGTCTTTAAATATAATTTTTTGAATTAATCTTCAAGGAAAAGTCTTTTCAATAATAAATCTAGTCTATCTAGTCCTATTTTATGTGTCATCAATTAGTTCATTATAGAAAAATTATCATCTTAAGATCAGTTCAAACTTCTAATGTGACGCACGTACTGTGTACAACCTCCTAATAAATTGTTACTCAAGCTGTCTGCTGATTATCATCTACTTGAAGTTTTAATTACTTTCTCTCAGCTGTTATTATTATATTGAACGCGAAATTGTCCCTGATAAGGAAACTTTGTTAACTTGTTGCCGGGAAAGGGCTTGTAACCCTAAAGTTTAATGACAGCTTCCTTGGTTATATACTGTTTGCCTATGTTTGCGATTGTATCGTCACTTATTTTAAACAAGAACAACCATAGGAAAAATATATGATATTTAAAGGGACGAATAATAAAACATAATTTTTTTTCATCATCATTGTCATCATTATCACTCTGTGACAGTCCACTGCTAGACGTAGACCTCTCCCAGGGCGCGCCGCTTAGCCCGATCTTCGGCTGCACGCATCCAGTAGCTGCCAGCCACTCTCTACAGATTGTCGCTTCATCTACCCGGGGGGCATCCCACACTACGTTTGCCCAAACGCTGTCTCTATTGCAGGCCTCGCGTGCTCCAACAATTATCAGTTCTAGTCCACTGCCACCTCCACTACCAGTCCATACTCGAGCTGCTATATCGGTAACTTTATTTCTCTGTCGGATAGCCTCATTTTGAATTATATCTAACACAGAGACTCCGAATTTGTGGACTAGTCGCACCGTCAGATTTTTTTTTTAATGAATAATTTTTGTTTTTATCAAAATTTTCCGCGAAACTACGAATCAGTGGCAAGTCTATAAAATATTATCGTGTTTGATGTTTTCCGAGTATTTATAAACAAGAGTATTGTTTAGACACTGTTAGAACATAAATAATTATCCGTAATAGAATCAAGATATATGTATGTACATATGTAGGACGTAATGGGCTGACCGGTCATATAGTATTCAAAACTGATAACCTAACGGTGACTCGAAGCAGAAGCACGGATCTCTAGTAGCTGCAAGGTATAAGAAAATATTGTTGACTTCTATCTTCTATTTTTCATAGTGGCAATCGGCTGCGAATTCGCGCCATTTCTGCCTGTATATATTTGAAGTCATATAATATTTTTTCATGTTAACAATAAAATATCGGTGTGTCACATTTTATTGTTTCTTGGGAGTATTGAAGTCAATTCGACGAATACCATTTTGATCAGACAAAATTCCCGCAGGCCTGTAGCTTTGAAAATGCGCAGTCACTTCATCGATGGTCACTTTTATTGCAATTTTTCAATATCGTTCACGATTATTTAATGTTGATAAATAAAATATTTACATAATTTTTTTTTATTTACATAATAAACAAAAAACAACCTTAATTAAATATCATGCATTGAACATTACTGGAACAATATTC
>WUAW01021553.1:38358-53292 GCA_017165845.1 Thaumetopoea pityocampa
GGGGGGGGGGGGGGGGGGGGGGGGGGGGGGAGTGAGGATTCTAACATTTTCCATTTAGTACCTGTCATGGTTAGTAATTCAATTTATTTTTCAAGTCATATTTTTTTGTAATATTACACGTTCCTATGATTTTGGTTTTAATTTAATGCGGATAACTTAAGTCAGTATCACATGACTATAGTATATGGTGTTATCAAATAATAAATATGGTAATCTTCGTACCAAAAAAGGACTAAAGAAAATTCAATAAATAAAATAAAAGTTTAATAATCATATAAAGAAAGAAAAGAAAAAATACGAAAGTGTCTATGTATCTAAAATCCGAACTTTTTTCTGAAGATAATTATGTGGGGAATCGGGACTTTGCTCTCCTCACATTTTTCGGAATTCAGCCTAGAGTTTTGGGAAATCTGAAAATAAGCATTGGCAACGCTGATAAACACTAAGATTAATTAGTGACTCATTAGCACCCTTCGAAATTAGAATTGTAAGCATTAAAATGTTTCTCTATTTTACGATGTTCTGTGTTTCTCTGTTTTTCTTCATGAAAATTGACCAGAAATCTTTCACAGAAGTCATAAAACTCAGCGTTTCATAAAAACCAGTTTTTATGTTTCACTGATTAGGGTTTGTGATTGTGAAAACATTAGCCAACTACAAAATTAAAAACCCTGTATTGATTTGTCTTTTCTCTGGATTAAGCTAACCGGTCTTAGAAGATAATGTCTCTGTAAGGCAGCCAACTCTTACTCTAGTATTTTAAAATCCATATCCCATGCACTGCAGCATCTAATCATTTATTATATGATATATTTTTTATTTACTGTTATTGATTAATTTTTTTTCTTATTTACTACACATAAACCCATTAAACTCTGCTGTATAGCAGAGTTTAATGGGTTTATGTGTATATATATAATCACATTTCCTGGGGAAATGTGATATATATATAATCACATTTCCCCAGGAAACTTATTGTCTAGTCTATGCTCCGGCGGGGAAATATATTTTAAAATTAAATTTGTATCTGTTTTCAATTCGTCTTTAATATTAAATATTAATAAACTGACCATTGTACTCCATCGACATAAGACACTGTTAAGTTTTAACTACTCTTTTATGGATTTTAATTACATCTTCTAGATAATTTTTAAGAGATTCTAAATTTTTTATACATAGCGTGTAAAAAAAATGTATCAAACATATAATTGTCTAGTGTGACAATACGCATTCTATTCTTAGCAGTGGTGATGACCACTTTGAATGCAGCATCTTTTCTATTTTTACACTCTAGTCGTATTCAAATTACTCACGATCATCATTTTTATTAGGTGCCGCTCCACATCCCACCAGAGCACCAACTATCAACACGGTTACTCTTAACGGAGTCATGTTTGCACTACTCGCAGTCATTTAGTTAACCGGGTTTATATAGAGTTGACCATGAGCGCCCACGGTTCATCATTAACTTCATACGCCACGGCCTTGGCAATTGAATCGACGTATACCCAACATCGTGCCTTATTGTCTTTGAAATTTGTAGCATTGTGCCCTTGCTGCTGTTGTGGAAGTCGTTTGTTTCAGTAATTGTTGAAGTTTTAATTGTGTAAACGGTGACATTCAGAGTTATCTTCATTTATCATTTTATTAACCCTTCAGAAATTTTACTCCTTTCAATACTTAGTGTGATATATCTTATTAAATATTAGACTTGTACGATCGCCGACATTACATATATGTTCTTATATTATTTATTTATAATTATCTTGGATATATTTCTATAAACCTCTTTCGTACATAATAGTGAAATTACGAAAACAATTAGTGGTGACACTCCATACATGTCCTATGTATTGAGTATACATAAGTGCATATAACATATAACAGCTGCAGCCTAACGATCTCATAGACAGCGATTTACCTACTTTACCAACTGGATCTTGGAACAACTGCAAATTGACGGTGAATTCCACAACAAAATCATCTTTAGTGTCGAGGCTCATTTCCATCTCAACGACTTCGTTAACAAACAATAATTCTTGGATCTGGGGAGATGAAAATCCCATCAAATTCATGTCAATCAAGAACATCCTAAAAAAATGACAGTTTGGTGTATATGGCACACATGGTATACATGGGCAGAGGAGATAATCAGACCGTACTTTTTAAAAAATAGTGAAGGTGCCGCTGTGACTGTCAACGGCAATCGTTACCGGACCATGTTGACAGACTTTTTGGCAAGAGTTAGAAGGAATTGACTTAAATGAGATGTGGTTTCAACAGGATGGTGCCACCTGTCACACCGCACCTGAAAAAATTACTTTGTTACAAACAAAGTTTTCAGGTCGTGTCATCACTCGTTTGGAGACCAAAACCGGCCGCCAAGAAGTAGCGATTTAACTTCATGGACTATTTTCTCTGGGGTTTTTTGAAAAGTAAGGTACGCGAATCACCCTGAGACCTGCCAACAGAGCAACGGTGACCATTCAACCGATATTTTTTTTTCATGTGTAAATGTCATCACTACCTTTATACATATTTAAAAAATATATATAAAACACTAAATTATTATATTTTTAAAATTCAACTTCTTACTGAGACACTTTAGTTTATAGAACCTTACCTACACTGCGCGGGATCTTCAATTGACTGGTGTTTTTTTTATTTCTAGGTTTAGATTTTATCGTTTTATTTATTTATTTACACTTTATACGGTATAGTACATATAAGGACGAACTTAATGCCATGAGAATTCTTCACTAGTCAACCGTTGATTAGTGCAGAAACAACGAAGTAGATGCAGCAAGGAATGAAATCTAGATTACATACAAATCTAATCAAAATAAATAGATTCACGCTAAAATATTTCACTTATTTTAACTTTAAACGAATCGCGGATCAGTGACAACCTGATTTCGGGGTGAGCATTCCAGATAAAGACAGATTGTACAAGAAAAGAAGAGTTTTATAATCAGAACTCCTCAAATAAAATCTAATTCTTCGGGATCTTCTTCACGATTCCGAAGAATTAGATTTTATTTGAGGAGCGTAGGTTCCTGTCATGCAAAATGAAGATATTGAAAGTGGGAAGTTACATAGCTGGGAGCAATAACAGACATTATTATGATGATTATATGATGATGTTGATTATATGAGACGCATATTATGATTTCTAAAATTCTTGCCTTGGACTCGAACTAGAGTTCTAAGGCTGGGCATATATGGTAATAGGCTAGTAGGTATTGCTGCAATTAAATATTTATAAATGAAAATTATATTTTAATTCGTTAGATTTTTTTAAATATTTAAAGTACATTTCTCGGTATCAGAAGTTTTGTATTTTATTTCTATTATTTACACAATTCTGTAATGCAATAAAACACGTGCACATCCTGTTGTTTAGAAACTAATTGCCATAAAAATCTGTAGTTTAAATCTAACTGCGCAGCCACGGTAGAAATTACTCGGCTCGGCGGTTATTTAAACAAATTACACTATACTATCCGAAATCTGCAGCTTTACTCGCGGTAATAATAATCATAACGATCTATGGCTTATCCCTCAGAGTTTGTTTAATTCAAATGAATCTTACGGGCGTTGGTACGGATAACATAGAAAACCTAACCAAATCAACCAGTGTTTTCAGAATAAAGATATGTCTTGATCTCGGAATAAATACTATAGCAATCTTTATTCTGAGATCAAGACACATCTCGTCACATGTCAATGTTTCACTGGTGTGTCGTGACACGACATATTAGTGTATTTTGGCTTTATAATTTACTTAAATACCCTTTTTTTCAGAGCAATTTACAAAATTTCACGCATTACACAAAATTAAAAATATAGTAAAAATATGGTGGGTATTTATCTCGTAAACTGCGATATATTGTGCGCTCACTTTTGACCAACGGTCACCAATTGGCACTGAAAACAGGGTCACTGCCCATTATGCCAATCAGTCGTCGTACTTTAACGTACCTACAGAGTATTTGAAATAAAATCAAAACAAATACAACATTGTATTGTTAACTTGATCTTTGCATGTAATCTACCAAGTGGATAAATACTCGTATAGTCCTTTTTATGTACGCTAAATTAGTGAAAGCCTTCCTTTTGCATTACAAAATATATAAACGGTTACCGAGTCCGCGCGAATCGATACAAATGTGCGTTGGCAACCGTCTTTTGTTGTTAGGGGATGTTAACCCCCTAAGTGCATTCCACCCTAGCTGCATGGTGATTACCGACGCTTTTTGTAGAGAGCACCCATTTAGTCTAGTTTTTTTTATTATATTTCATTGTTTTTCTAATTTCTTAATTTTTTTGTTTGTCTTTCTAACTTAAAATACGATAAGTTTTGAAAGTTAAAAAATTGAGCACAAGCTCCATTAAATTATACACTTAGTTAAATTTAATTGGCTTGCAATTAATTATACAATTTATTAATAAAACTTACTGCTATATGCGAAATTATCGGGTTTCATTTATTACCGTTAAATCAAATTTTGAGTGATATTTCAATTTTTAGGACTTATTTCAATAGTATAAATTAAACTGGCAATTTTATGTCTCTTAAAAATGAATGAGTATCTGTAATTTTTAAATGAGACTGTTTATGACCTCACGACTAACATGTTCTCTGCAAATTTGCATTGGAACGCTGTTATAACGTAGCAAACTACAACTGTCTGGCCAATGTAAATACAGATAAATATACGTTTTATTTTACGAGTGGTGAAATTATCAATTGATGCCAAATGTTCCGTTTTTTTTTCTTTTCTTATCCCGATTCATAACATTTACCTATTTATGGCCTGGTATCTGAGACCTTTAAGCCAAGTCATCATTTTAATATATACTTTCATCAGTTTAAAAATAAAATATCGGTGTGTCACATTTTATTGTTCTTGGGAGTTTTGAAATCAACCCGATGAATATCACTTTGACCGAGCATGAGTTTCCGCAGACAAATTGTCTTAAAAAAATACGGCCACTTTGCTATGTTATTTACAGTTTTATTCCAATGTTTTAATATTGTTCACGATTATTGACGATTAATACACAAAACAACACCAAATTTATATATTGAAGATCACAATAAACTAATATAAAACGTTAAAATAAAACTTCAAGTAACACTTCACTCGAGTTGGCGCCAAAACTCCTTACCTATTGATGATGTCTATGTCAACTAGATTAAATATTATAGGAATTGTACAGATAAAAAAGTTCAATTCGCCATGATCCTGTCATTCAGTTCAATGACCCGTAAATTACAAAATGTCCGCCACTAAAATTGCGTTCCAATTCACTTAACGCATATATTTTTGTTTTCTACCCAGACTACTTTCTGCAATTAAACGTAAACTTGCCTCATAATTCTATCCTACGCCGGAAACTCTTTACAAGTTCAACGGGATGTTTTCAGACTTAGAGCGTAGAGTTTTTTTATAAGTTTTATGTTGGAACGTTTCCGAAAGTTTATGATTCACCCTGGGGTACAGTGCTTTTCGAATTTCGTGAATCTTTGAACAAGGTGATCTTCGTACACGTGCTTAACTTCAAAATAAAAATTACATTCTGGTCAAATTATTGCCTCGATTTTTCAAATTGTTGCCTCGCATTTTCATTGCCTCTGGATTTTCAAAAAAATCTATTTACGGATATTTGTACGATTATTACTTTCGATGTTGGAAAATAGGAAATATTTGCACACAAAATATGGCGACCGCTTTAGCTCTCACACATCGGGGTCGGAAAAATCTTCCTGAAATGTGGATGTAGGTACTTTTATATACATACCTACTTACATTTTTTTAACAAAGTTATCGTTATTACAAAAAAAAGATCAATTTCCACCAACCGAAACATAATTCGAAAGTTATTAACTTTATTAGTAAGTCTGTTAACGTTACTATTCTTTTTCTAAGGTCAACCTCGTGGTCTGACCTTCGTTAAGTTTATCTGCCATGTCACTATCACCAAGACTGCCTTTGATATGCGGCAATTAGTGTTAAGTACTTAAAATTAACATTAACGGCCCGTTGAAGATCACTATTGGGTATAAAATTTCCCTCCATAAAAGATACCTGTTACGGGAAAAGTGCAATGACGCTATTATTATACCAGAGCGTATACCCATATACCTGTACATGAAGATACATAAATGCGGATGATATGTGACGTGAAAAAAATCCCAAATTTGAAAATATGGAAGATATTCTGACGACTAATTGATTCAGTGTTAGTGTCAATTGGTTCTGGGTTCAAATCCCGGTAGGGACAAATATTGTGTCATGAGCACAACCATGGCTCGGGTAAAAACAATACCCCAAGTCAAGGACGTGTTTATTTATATATGTATAATATTGCAGTTATGTATATGAGTAAGCATATCGTTATTTTAGACACAGGGAGTTCTAATTTCGGACTAGATCAATCTGTGAAAAAGAGCGTTCACATTATTATTATTATATTATCGAATTAGCTTTATTATGTATCGTATTAGCCTAATTATTTATCGTATTAGCCTAATTATGTATCGTATTAGCCTAATTATGTATCGTATTAGCCTAATTATGTATCGTATTTTCTGTTAATAAAACTGCCTATCACTCAACAGCGCACGGCACTCCGCTTCAGCAGCGCTAATTCACTCGAGCGGTACCCCATTGAGCACCGCGGACTAATCTCATTACGACCCCGCGGGTGCGCTCGCTCAAATGGACCCCTCGCCCCAGACAACCCGACAAAAGACGTCTAGACTCAAACTTGACAGCTTTGCACAGGCGTCATGCGAGTAGTTTTGTCAGAAAATTATGAAAACGTCTCTGATATTGGTTTATAGAAAAAAAAAATGGTAGTTGGTTCTTATTCTCCTTCTGTGTGTTGGCTTTTTATTGCTATTAATTAGTTGAATCAATTCTTTCAATTTTCTGAATTGATTCTGTGTGAGACGATTGTATTTGACCATTTGAACTCTATTATCTATAAAGAACATGAACGCCGTTGAATTGAATGAATTGATGCCGTGTGGCGCCGGCATAATAATAGCGTCACTCCATCTCCTCCCGCAGATGCTGTGAGAACCAGCTAAGGATGTACCAGGATTATTGGTAGCAGAGTTATCCCGTTATTCAGTCAAAATCTGCTGCGATCTCCGAGACGCCTGCCAACTGTAAAGATGGCAAATCCCCTTTTTTTTAAAGAGGAGGCCCATGTCCAGCATTGGACTACAACGGGGCTGATGATTATGATGATGATGATGACGACGCCATTGCGTGTTTATTATTCAGCGAGAACCGACCGTAGACGGTTGAAGACAGTACGGGACACCTTTATACTCGTTACTAATTCCAACTCTTGATTCCAATTTATGTGTTATTGGCGGTAATTCTGTTGTAACAAAACTAAATTTAGACTCTCCCTATGTTTTTCTAATGCCAAACATCAAAACGAGATAGCAAACATTTTTAGCGAGTATCAACCTATATTTCTGTCACAATTTCCAAAAAAATATTGTGTTTTTACCTATCTTTAGTCGCCATGTTCCGAGATCGCATCTAAATCTCATAATTTTGACGTGTCTAAACGGAACTGACAGCACCATAATTGCAGATATCTCCTTTTGGCGTTTGACATTAGAAAAAGATGGGGAGAGTCTAAATTTAGTTACATTCTGTTAGAACCGAATTACTATCATTGTGAGTTTTTATTAGGGACGACTAACGTTTAACGCCGTTAGACCTTAATTATTTATTTTAATTTTTTTTTTCGAATTTTTATTTTCCAAACAGATGTTAAGCGTAAAAAGCAATTAACCAAATCAGTCGACAACCATCTATTTTACGCTACAAGTTTATAGCCATAGCCTATGTCACTCGAAATCTATCTGAACTATTATAAAATTGTTAAATGTCTAATTTTCAAAAATCAAAGATATTATATTTAAAAACAAACTACTCAGATCGACTAATTAAGGGCTTCTGAAACTATGTCCGTCGATGTTTATTTGTTTGTTTGTTCGGGCTTCACGCAAAAACCAGCTGGTAGATATTGGTTAAACTGTTACAGGTACTAAAAGGTAAATTGAAAGCACTATTCCTACAGTATTTACACTGCGGCAAATTTCATAAAAATCGGTCTAGTAGAATTGAAGGTACAGCTTGATCCCTGTTTTAATGGCCACCGTTAAGACGAGTACGAGAGGTCAAATAAAAGCGGTTATTGTCTTTTTATATCTGTGATTGTGTCTGGATTTCTCATGCAGCAGAAATCCGACATTCACGCGGACGGAGCCGCGGGCAAAAGCTAGTTATTAATAATCCAATGCATCCTGTATATCTGAATCAGTCAAGGCGTTTAGATAAAAATAAAAAAAAAAAACGCTCAGATATACAAAACATGAACTCTAAAAAAGTACACTCCTTTAGTTGAGCAGTCGTGTGAAAACAATCACAAATATCCTGTCATTTTTATCTGTCTGCTTTAACAGAGTTGGAGGGTTTAAAGAGCAGTGATATGCTTTGGTACCTAATCCTTCATGTTGTGAGAAATAGAATTAAAATCGGTCTTCTCACTTTTCACTTTCGCAATCTCCAATGAGCTTAACATCACGGGCAGGAATATTCGAAGCTTTGGATTTCTAATAAAGCCCTACCGCAGTCTCGCCGTAAATAAATTATGGCAGATGTCAACCTCAAATAATATCGATATGAATATCGATGACACAAATATTAACATTAGTGATGTACACAATATAACACATATAATTAATTTGATCAGAATTGATTTCATGACGTTAATTTATTAATAATAAATTTAGTTTAATATATTAGTAACAAATTGATTTAATAACATTTATTATACAACTAAATGATAGATAATAGTCAATAG
The DNA here is from genome assembly GCA_017165845.1 of Thaumetopoea pityocampa. Classification (NCBI taxonomy): domain Eukaryota; kingdom Metazoa; phylum Arthropoda; class Insecta; order Lepidoptera; family Notodontidae; genus Thaumetopoea; species Thaumetopoea pityocampa. Next base: position 47,257 of record WUAW01021553.1, read on the forward strand.
CGTCAACCTATTTGACAACATCAGAAGGCAGTCAATCTTCTGAATTCAGCTCACAGCTACATGCTGACTTGACAACAGACCTTAGCTTAAGTCGGAATAATACTATAGTACATTATAGTACATTTTTCTGCAACTTGATGAACATATACTGAGCTCTTTAAAACGCCTGCCAAAGTCAGGAATTTCATTGTGGAGATCATGACTATCTCCCCTTTAATGGAAGCAATATATAATAACTATAGGACTATTATATTATAGGAGTTTAACAGGCTGATGTTTTTTCCATCAGCCCGTGGACTGTACAGTACAGTACACTGCTGGACATGGGCTTCCTCTTTAAAAAGGAAGGGTTTATCGTAATCCCCACGCTTGGCAGACGTCTTGGAGATCGCAGTAGATTTTCATCGAATAACAGGATAACTGCTGCCCAGGAGACCTGCTGAGAAGGAGAACCAGCTAAGGAATGTACCAAGATAATGATCTTGGTACATCCCTTAGCTGGTTCTCACAGCACCCACGAGAAGAAATGGAGTGATGCAATTATTATGTCGGCGCCACACGGCATTACATAATAGGCTGGTCATGGTTTTTTACACTAAACTACTCGTTATATCGCTCATCCAATAGAACAATGACGTAATTACATTTTTGCAATTTATCAGAAGAAGCGTTTCAGTTTAAAATTGGATTATACCCATTTTGTAAATCATATCAGTTATCATGATTTTTCATAATTTATTTAGAGATTATTATTAATAATTTGAGCATTCTCGAAAAGAAATCCATATTAAACAACAAATCACCCAAATTAAACACAAAATAAAATTTTAACTTTTTTGCAATTACGTCATTATTCTATTGGATGAGCGATATGCTAGTATAGTGGGAACTGATGCTTAGAGTTTCATTAATGATGTTTAGAAACGCTGATATAATTTTTTATATTATAATTTAATTTTTTAATTCTACTGAAATTGAACTGGAATTATTTACTTAGAAGAAGACAAACTGCACAGTATAATTCAGATGAATTTTACCCGTCCGTTAAACAGTTCGTACCAGGAAAAGTTCAAACAGTGTTATCAGATCTTCCTGATTGGGGATTACTTTAAACTTAAAATTAGACTTTTTTACTTGCGGATTAGTTTTGTACAAACATTTGTTTTGTTATAAACATTGCGAACATTTTGTATTAATTTGCGACGTTTTTGGAAAAAAATATATTATTTTAAAATCAAATAAACTTAAGTTTCCATGAAAAGCCCTTTTACTCGTAGCATGTAATTGTTTTCGTTTGTTTCAGATCACAAATTAAATACAGAAAGAATACATTGAAAGTAAGTTACTTTGTACCCTATTCATGTGGTGTTATTTTTAAAATTTCTTGGAGTGCCCATTAATCGTGGTCGTATATGATCATCAACACCAGCCCGTGAACATCTACTGCTGGGCATAAATCTCCTTCAAAAGCAGGTATTCTCATAATCTCCACGATTGGCAGGCGTCTCAGAGGTCACAGTGGATTTTGATTGAATAACAGAATAACACTGCTGCCTATTATTCTGTTACATCCCTATTATAGCTGATTCTCATAGCATACGGGAAGATATGGACCGCCGCTATTATTCTGCTATCAAGACACAAAAGCACAATTTCGCAAAACATTTACACAAATTCAAATAAATTTGTCTATGTATACTATGTGACACTTATATGAACAGTCAGACTATATTTAGGTAAACTTTTTAAACTTATATCTAACTGAAAGCTTTTTTAAGCATATCGACGATTGAAAGGCAATAAGCGACATTTTAGACGTAAATGAGTTATGTATGCCATCCTACTTAATATTGTCCGCTTTTTCGAATGCGCTTACTCCTATGGCTCTACAATGACTTTTTTGTCACTTATGCCCAAGTAAAAAATCAATTGATTAATCTAATCAAGATAAATTGATCTAACCGGCATAAAACCACATAAAACAACGTCGAATCAAATAAATAAATGCTTTACCAATTAATGATTTTATTTTTCTTGATTGTAGAGCTGTTTCCATTTTCACGATTTGACAACAAATAAAAAAGTTATGTCCATTTTTCTGTATTCTCAACCTTTAAACTGCCCTCCTGAACAATTTAATTTTTGTCGCTCATACCCTTTTTCATCATTTACCTTTCAACCGTCAATATGTGTAGCCTCTAGTAGCGCTGTATCGCGTTAAATGTAGGCGTGAGTTAGCAGTGAGTCATCCACAGTTATCGTCCTGGGAGGGTTGACTTGCGCCCCCCTCCCAAATTATATTTCAACCGTGACGTGAACGAAATGTACAATCTAAAATTTGAATATGCAAATCACTACAAGGTTTTTTTAAGAGAAATAAGTTCGTATATTAATGATACGGAAATTCAATATCATAAATCCATGTTTATACGAGAAATAATCCTAATTAATATTATAAATGCGAATGTGAGTTTGTTTGTTACGCTTTTACGCCTTAACTACTTAGCCGATCATCATGAAATTTCATACACACATATATCAGGGGTACAGAGAAGGATATAGGGTATGTTTTATCCCGAAGAAACTGTTCCCGAGCGATAGAAAAAATGTACTTTCGACGTTCTCGGACATGTATTTAAGGGCATCAACGCGACCGAAGTCACGTGTGAAAGTTGGTTAATAATAAAAACCAATCAAGTTTTCACTTTGTTCAGCTTAAATAACGATCTAAGGTCATACATTGCAGGGCACGGGGGGGGGGGGTTAACAATACGGCGACTAATTGCACCGGGTCCGATTCACAACTGCGCGACGGCCCGACCGCGGCGCCGCCAACTTGATTGATTATTATTGTTCGTAAGCGATATGGTAATCATTTATTCAACCCATTCGAGACGGATATTTTTAAACAAAATAAAAGAAGCAGGTTGCATTTCTAATACTTCATGTATGATGAACTTATTCATTACTAGCTTTTGCCCGCGGCTCCGCCCGCGTGAATGTCGGCTTTCCGCAACATGGGAAATCTCGACACAATCATATATTCATATAAAGTCTATGAACCACTTTTACTTGACGTCTCGTACCTTAGTGGCGGCTACTAAAACAGGGATCAAGCTGTATCTTCAATTCTACTGGACCGATTTTCATGAAATATGCCCTATTATTTAAGTCGGAATAATATCTTTAAGACTGTAACAGCTTGGCCAAAATCTACCCGCTGGTTTTGCATGAAGCCTGAACAAACAAACAAACAAACATCGACGGATTTGGTTTCAGAAGCCCTGAATTAGTCGATATGAGTTTGTTTTTAAATATCTTTGATTTTTGAAAATTTGATATTTAACAGTTTTATTATAGTATAAATATAGGGTAAAAGAAAAAAGTGGACAAGTGTACGATTATATGTCCCATTCGGCTTGCGTACTGGTACATATACATATGTATGTCCCATTAGTCTTATAAATGTAACAATAGGCTCGAATGAACCAATTTGCAAGTAGTAGATTGATAGTAAGCATCTACGATTAAACTTGATTAGGATACATGTATATATCCCAATCCCAACAATCTTGAAAGGGTTTAAAACGTAAAATTATATTTAACGACTGATTGATTTAGTGGTTGTACCTGGTTTGTGTCCTAATTGGTCTCGGGTTCAAATCCTGGTAGGGACAAACTGTCTGATGAGCACGAATGTTTGTTCCCGAGTCATGGATGTTCATCTAAGTATCAGCTTTTGCCCGCGGGTCCGCCCGCTTGAATATCGCTTTTCCGCTACATGGCAAATCCTGAAACAACCATAATCATTTATATTTTCAATTCTACTGGACCGATCTTGATGACAATAATATATCGCAATATTTAAGTTGGAGTAATACTTTTAACACTGAAACTGTTTGACCAAAATATCAAACTCGAAAAAAGAAACAAACAAACATCGTCGGGTTTGGTTTCAGAAGCCCTTAATTAATCGATCTGAGTAGTTTGTTTTTAGTATCTTTGATTTATAAAATTTAATTAAACAATTTTATTATATGTAATAATAGATATAGAATGGATAGATGTATTATCATGTATGTATATAACTATCTGTATTTGTACTGTCTTTTAGTGATGCTGAAGAAGTCTTACATTGGACTAACGCAGGTCGCGGGCGGTGGCTTTCAAAGCGTATCATCTCCTATTGGATAAAAATGCGGCGACGGTCTTCAACGACATATCACTTTCGCTGCCACCAGATTTGGCATTGTTGAGAGCTGTGTGCCATTTGATTTTTTTTTATATAAATGCATGCATAAGAGCAGTTAAATGTATACAAAAATAATAAAAAAAAGTGTTTGACCACTTTAAACCCGTAAAAAATCGCATTTAATTGCTCTTTATATGCAACGGCCGTGGCACACAGCTATTAAAAAAATCATCTCTCTGTATACGCTACGGAGTTGGCAGCGAAAGTATTAAAGAGCAGCAACCACTACGAATGGCCTGTCGATGACCCCTCAATGCAGCTCTTTTTATTTGTAGGATATTCAGTCATTACATTAATATAAAAAAATACACAGGGTCTTTAAAATGGCTAAATTAAATATTAACTTTAAAATGTTTTTTCGATATAGGTTTGTGGTTTAAAATAATGATTCTAACTTAGGTACTGTTTTGTAACCGTTTGGATTAAGTTTAAATTCAAACAATGCGTTTCATCGCGTCTTAATGTTCGTGATGCACCTGAGTTACTGACTTCACATGGATAGTTGAACCCCATTTTTGAAGGTCTACAATGAGAGGTCGGAGTGCGAAAAATAGCTTTTGGCGAAGAACAGATAAATAATATTAATATATCTGTGCGAACGTCCTCACGTCAGGGTTACGTATAAACCATATAAATATGAACTAACCACAAAGTAATTTATAGGACCTTATCATCATTATCATCAGACCTTACAAGTCCACTGTTGAACATGGGTCTTTTTAAAAGAAGGAATTTGTAATAATGTCCATAGCGGCAGGCGTCTTGGAGATCGCAGTTGATATTGATTAAATAGCAGGATAACGCTGCTGCCAATTATCCTGGTACATCCCTTAGCTGGTCCTCACAGCATCCACTGGAAGAGATGGAGTGACGGTATACCAGAGTCAGATAAAAATCCAAGTATCATAATCCTGTGCCTGAAACAAAAACAACATCAAGATTCACCAACGAGCGATTACCAAAAGCTGTTTCACCTGGATTTCCCATGGGAAGCTTGAATTTCCTAAGCAGTTGGTAGCACAAGTCGAAATATCACTGCAGCCTTATCACCCAGCCTTCAAAATTTATAAAATGTTTTATTTATTAAACTTTAGAAGTAAGTGCCTAAGTTACTTATCTATATTAATTTTTACTATTTATATACTAAATGTAAAACATTTAGAAATGATAATAGAGAGAATGACTTAAATTTGTATTTTCTTTTCAAAACTTTTGTTTCTAGCGTTGCGAGGTTAAACTACTCGTACGTTGTCGGTTCAGCAGACAGACGGCGCCTTTGTGTAATGTATTTCCGATTTTCTTGCTTGGAAATTCAATCAATACTTATCTTTAAACACAGAAGTAGGTACGAGCATTTTGCTGTATGTAACAGAATATATTATACATTTTTTTGGATATGATGTATAAATGCTGTGTAGCATTGGCGTGATAACATCGTCACTCCATCTCTTCCCGTGGATGCTGTAACAGCCAGCTGAGGGACGTGCCATGATAACGGGCAACGTTATCCTGTTATTCAATCAACATTTACTGCGATCACCGAGGCGTCTGTCAAGCGTACAGATTAGAGCAAACCGCCCCTTTTTTAAGAACAGGTCTATATCCAGCAGTGGACTTTCAAAGGCTGATGATGATGATACGCATATCACAATGATTACTTTAATATATATAAAAAAAATTATTAAACTTTATAGTCCAAAATTTAATAATAGAATAGAATAGAATAAAATAGAATATACTTTATTGCACACACATTTACATGGAATAAACAATTATCACAATAA
>WUAW01021555.1:191-14000 GCA_017165845.1 Thaumetopoea pityocampa
ACTGAACGAGACTAAAAAACGACAGTAACTGCTTAGAAACAGAAGCGTAACAGTTTGGAACAACTGAAAATAGCAAAAACGGTCTTCAGCGCCTTGGGGGTCACCGGTGACCCCCACTACGAAAAGTGCATAAAACATGTTAGTACAACTTACTTTATCCATTGTATATAATATGTCCACATAACATGCATCGCATAATAAAAAATACATGTTGGCGCCTCGGGCAAGTCACGTAAAATTTGCGCGGCAGCCAACGTGTTAATACCGGATTTCTAGGTTTTTTTTTATTGTTTACAAAAACCTGCCGTTATCGTGTTTTATCTACGCACGCTCAATAATTTATCCGACGTACCGCCGCAGCGCAAACGCGTATTTAGGCAACTGTACTTTAACTACTCTCAAGATAGTAAAGTTACTGTTTATGTTGTAAGGATAGTGGAAAAATGAATTACTGTGAAAGAATTTTCTTCGCTATTGTATGAAAATAAAATTTATTATTTTATAAAAGTAAAGCAAAGAGAAAAAATATTTTTTTACTTATATGTGGATACTTATTTCACAATTATTGGCAAAAACTCGTAATTGGGATACGTGATTTTTCCTAATGCAAAATTATGAGAATTATTATTGTTATCACACTAGTCACAGTAGTTCTAATATAGAATTATAATTATTATTAACTAGTCGCAGCAGTAACAATATGCATCCGATTATTACACGGCACTCCACAATTGTAAATAGTTCCAGTGATTATTAGCGATTTCTATGATCACCTATTACAATGGAGTTACATGTAATACATCTATTAACAAATCCATTAATCGGATATCCAAATAAAAGTCTCAATATTATATTTTAACAAAGCTATTTGGCTGTACTTCGAAACACATAAACGGCATTAACCATTGAGGATATTGATGTTTTGGCAAAGTGAGGGAAGTATAGAATATAGATAGTCAATCCCTGACAATAAAACGTCAATAGAAACAATCAGCGTGGTATAAGTCAACGTCCGACTAGTCGTAGTGATGATCTGATTAAGGTCACGGGCAATCGGTGGATCTAAGCGTCTCATAGTCGTTCGGTGTTGCGATCATTAAAGGAAACTTATGTCCAGTAGTGGAAATCTGTAGGCTGTTATGATGATAATGATAATATAATCATATTTGGTTTCATACGTTAAGACCCCACGCAAATTATCTTCCTATTTGAAAACCCATTAAATATTTCCAAAGATATACAGTACTTCATTTATGTATCCAAATAAAAACTCATTTCCACAGATTGATAATAAAAATACTTTACAACCAAATTTAAAAAAAACTAGTAAACGGTAGCAGTCACGCAACTACATCGTTTTTCAATTTAAAATCAGATGAAATTTAAATAATTATGAAATTATCTAAAGACAGCAACGAGGCCGGCCGTAACATTATCAGAAAATTAAATGATTGTGAGGAAACCAGTATTGAAGTTAAATCGTGATCGGAATTCCTTATGGGTTATTCAAACATCGTCGAGCATTGCCAGCAACTAATTGGCAATCGGTTTGCGCGAGTGGACGCCGCGCAGTCTATCGCGGCAGTAACCTACTTAAAATAGCCAACACAAGCAATCGTTACTAAACACTAAGGATTTTCTGTTAGCGCGTTTAACTTACAGAAACAACAAATAAACAGACACCTATATCGTCAACTTTCCAACTTTCATCTCGTAAGCCTATGTAGCAACTGGTTTATTTAAAACCGCAAAGGTTTGATCCAAAAGACATCTTAACGCTTGTTCATATTTAAAAGCGCAGAGTCGTGAGAAGACGCGGCTATCAAACACAATAAATTGTACGTGTGGTGTAACTAGTGGCTAATCTCACAATTGTCTAGTCACAACAACGTATCAACCACTGGATTCAATTCTGCCAATCTTATTCTCACCCTCTCGTCACAAGCTGAAAATCACGCCGTGGTATTATTGGATTACTGCACGGATGGCGCAGTGGTTTAAGCGTCCACTGCGCTGTAGAGTGTTGTGGGTTCGATCCCACACGGGACAACAATTTTGTTTAATCCACAAATCGTTGTTCTGAGTCTGGGTGTTCTGTGTTTCCGTTACTTGAAAGTTTGTAAAGTCCCCGCGACACAAGAATTAATCCTAATGCGGGAGTTGTCTTTAAAAAAATATTATAATAGTGTTATCTATATTGTCATGAATAATGAAACTCTCTCCCAATATCAGTTGAATTGTGTTTTACATTATTTATAATAGTTTGAATTATATGTATGTATGTAACTACATATATACGATTGTAATGAAATCTTTCAATTCAATTTTCACTCACTTCTAGACATCAAAATAATTAAAAATTTTGAGCACGTATGAAGAACAAATGACAATATAATAAAGAACGAAAATATTTTAGATTAAAAACACATGATTCACAGTTTTTAATAATAAGACTATGTGTGAAGCAAACGGACTTGCTATTCAAGTAATCTACAAAAGATTTGAGAATCGAAAGGAAAGAGTAGGATAGGATGTGGGTGTCTTTAAGAGAAGAGTGAATAGATTTTTATTAAGCTAGTACGTTTTACCACCCTAGGTTACATCCCCACTTAACATTAGCCGGGATTGTATTCAAGTACTAACTTAAATATGATAAAAAAAGGGGAAGAAGAATCGGAAGAAAAGACAGTAACAATATATATCAATTTATACCGTTCTGATTCTAGTACAAATATGTTAATACCACTGAGGCTGAGTTACAATGGCAGTTATATTATTTGGTAATGTTAACGATTCTCGTAATATGCACTAGCTTTTGCCCGCTGCTCCGCCCGCGTGAATGACGGTTTTCCGTAACATGGGAAATTCCAACACAATCATAGATTTATATAAAAAGTCTAAGAACTACTTTTACTTGACCTCTCGTACCTTAAGCGACGGCTACTAAAACAGGGATCAAGCTGTATCTTCAATTCTACTGGACCGATTTTGATGAAACATGCTGCATTAATTAAGCCGGAATAGTAGCTTTAAAACTGTAACAGTTTAATCAAAATCTACCCGCTGATTTTTGTGTGAAGTCCGAACAAACAAACATCGACGGATTCTATTTCAGAAGCCCTGAACTAGTCGATCTGAGTAGTTTTTTTTTTTAATTTCTTTGATATAAAATTGACATTTAACAATTTTATAATAGTAAATAAATATAATTGTATAGATAAACGCCTACCGGTCAGTGTGAACACATATGGCAAGTCCGGCGCGTCCATCAAGCGCCCTGCCCGCGCTCTCTGTGTGAACAAACACTTAAACGTATACCTAGTTATGATGGCATTAAAACAGCTACAACGCGTATCTTAGTCATTTCATTCTTTGAAGATGATTCAACTATCGACAGCGACTCTCGAAACGAGGACAGTGAAACGACCTAAAGTGAGCTGATAACGTGTTCTAGGAGCAGTCCTAGTTATCTTGTATAGGCACACTTCGCCGTTGATATTGCAATAGAGCAAACACACGGCTCAGGGCTAGTACAGTTTGCCCCGGAACGTCAACCTCAGCTCGTTAAACATATTTGTAAATAAATACTTGTCATCGTGCGGATTAAGCAACGGAACGGTATTGTGATAGTGGCAGACGCGTGTCAAACGTCATACACATCAAACTATGCTCGTGACGAAGCCTCATGTCAGTACGCCATTTCTTTCACAATGTCCAATCATCCAGTTAATTGATTGAGAGTTGAGATTACGGCAAAAGGAACAAATATAATACTGGCCTCTGAAGTACGAGCAGTTGTTATGTTGTTAAAATATGAATGACGAAGTATCTTTTCAACAATAATCATTAAAGTTCATTTCTTTTGATGTTACGAGCCCGCTTGTTGAATGGTGACTCATGCGAAAATTGCAGCGTAAAGGCAAATTTATAATCAGCTACCCGACCACATTCCACGGGAGCCTGGTAGACACAGACAGGTAAACTTTACCGTGATTTCCGTCCCAACCAACAAAGCATTCTCTATGTAGTAGCGAGTGTCATTATATATACAGTGAAACCCATTAAAAATTTATGCCATTGAATATGTATTAAGCGTTAACGAAATCAAGCTATTAATCTAAACTTTACTTCAACGCCCTACATGAGATGACATGGAAATATATAATTTATGAGCTTAATCGCTACTGCGTTAAGATTGGTGCCGCGATGCGTCGTCTCCATAATATTATTCTACTAACTCGGTAAATGTGAATTACAACGTTCTTTATTACAGTAAATGTATAGGATTTAACTATCTGTTATTTGTCAGTATTAAGGTCGGTGAAGCGTTTAAAGTCTAAGTTTGACTATGAACAGCCGGAACAGGTACAGATAGGTACCTGTCCCGTACCGATGAAGCATCCATATTATAAATAGAGCATTTAACAATAGTAAAACGACTATTTTTAGCATTTGTTATGTTTAGCCAACTTAACTATTCTATTTCTGTTGTTAAATCTAAGAAATTGTAATTAGATTTAATATTAAAATTAATCTCTGATTTAACTACAATACTTGAGTTTTAAAATGAATCATCAGTTTCTTTTACAATAATTATAAAACTTGTAAAATAGTACCGTTCCTTGATGTGCTTTGGCGCTTACTATTAAATCAACCATAACATAAAAGTAATAGTTACACTATGTTTAACCTCAAATAAGTATAGTTGGCCCTGATTTAAGCGCCTTGATACAAGTGATGTGACAAGCAAGTAACAATTATAATAAACTCGACAGTCAGACAGCTATTTCGGTGGTCTCGTCTTCCATTGTGATGTACAACAGCACACGCACCGCGTCTAAGAAAAAACTAATAAGATATCCTCCTTACCCTATATTTTAATTTAACAACGGAAGCACCATGACTCGTCAAGTATAGTATCAGATTAATTTTCATCATTGTACGAGCCAGCGCGTTCATTCTGATGAAATAAATTGTTTCAAAGCACCGGTGCGAGACAAATATGTAGACAAAGGGGTAGACGGTTAACGAAATCACGGAGATTAGAAATAAACATGATCTCACCAGGAAACTTGTCTACAATTGGACGAGAGAAGGATGAAAAGGCCAATGACTTGGTAAAAACAAATATATCTCTATTAATTCTATCTCGTATCGTTTAATTTAGCCGGTTGTTGGTCACATTTAAGAGTATTTATGGGACAGACATGGTGGTAAGGAATAAAATATGATTCATATGACGACGTTAATGAAGATTCGCTCAGTGATTTGTAGCCTATTGACCTACTGGATTTGTATCTCGCTTTCGGATAAGTCTCCGGATAAGCAACAATTTTTACTACTCAATAAATTAAGGCTAATATTTCGATGTGCTCCTCCGTATTTCAACAAATAAACCAGCGAGTTTTAACTCATGTTTGAATGATACTAATCGTCACTGGGATTGTGGGAGATGACGTCAGATGGCAATCAATCAACTGAACACGGCCCACAGTAATATCTCCTTTTTAATAAGTGGGGATGCTTCCCGCATTCCGCCGCACCGAGGGCTCGGTTATATTGGATATATAATGTTCGCATCTGGTAAAATCCGTCCTTCTCTTAGTATCCTAAAACCAGATATCAGGGGATTCGCGCTAGCATAACCATGCCGTGATTTGAACGGTTTGGACTTCCATATCCCCTGCAATAACTAAAAGAACTTTTGTGACGCAGAGAAAACCCTACTGCTAAGAGAGAAAAACCTACTAACAGGTGCGGGACTCGTCAGACTCTGCAGTAGCCTCTACCGTTACATTTGAAGATAACAGAAGTAGGAACAACGACAGGATGAAATCGACGACATTAATGAAGTTGCGCTCAAACGTTAATGTGTATCAATAAAAGCAATGGAATATAGCACCTGGAAGTGCGCGCTGCAGCCGCGTTGGCACCACTCCAGCTCCACTGAACTTTGACAACGACGGGCGGCGGCAAATTGCTGTAATACATCCGTCTCGCAAACTTTATACAGCACCGTTACACTACCACCAGTAAAATGAAGAACAACCTACGTACAATGACATACATTCGCTAAATTGAAATGAACACTGAACACTAAGATTCATTAAAATAATTTTCAATACGTTTCTGCATTCTCATGTCGCAGGCTTTCAAGTAATGTGAGGTCGACGCACTCGGAATACGTGCATTCCACTTCCCTTAATGAATTTCGATTGCGTGCAGGTAGGTAGGTTGTAATGAGGAATTTCGTCAATTGTAGCAGATACAACACTATTACTGTCACGATAACCTCCAATGAGAGGTCTGTTTATTAGTATGAGAGATTCATTGATCATTCTTTATCGTTTTTTAATCGTAAGGGACGCCTTTTCGTAAAGGTTCATTGTTACATTGTCATTCAATAATCAATATTATTTAGCTGTTATTTAACACGTCCGCTCGAATATTGGATGCACTTATAAATCAGGATGACCATTATATGCTTCGACATCTGATCGTACGTCAATTAACCAAAGATTCACTCATCTCGCAACCGAGTCCTTAATCTGTACGATTACCGAAACGAACGTCTGACCGCCGGTAACTGACGCTATAATCATTGGTTATCACGTACTGTCGGCCTAATTAAAAACACTTGACTACTTTCACTGCACATAAATACAAATACAGTATGATAACTACGAAAGGTACTTGGGAGTACTTAGTAAAGGGTTACGTTTGTGCCATGTAGATGTCGCCCCGAGTCATTCAAAGTAACGTTTACTAAAACAGACACTCCTCTTGGGGCCACATTTCAAAGAGATACAATCGCAGTGCACATAAGACTGACGTTATAATAGCAGGCGTATTGTATGATTACGTAACCACATGGTGCACACAGGTTGCGGAGGATTGATGAAAGGTTGACCTCGACTGCGTGTGGGCGTCACTAGACAATGATAATCCTGACTGAGGTCCACGAACTGCACCGGAACGCAAATAAATAGATGCGCATAAACAGGAAGAGATGCGCACCTGTCGCAGATCATAGAAATATGCAATGCGCGTCATGATTCGAGCCGTGGAACGGACCTGACGATAATACTGTTTTGTCCACAGCTATACTTTCGTAGACACGTTGAAACATTTGAGGTAAAATTAGAAAAGGTACAATATATTTTTTGTTAAGTTATTAAATTACTGGATAATCTTCATGCTTCACGGGCATGTTTACATCTCGTCCGTGACCTTATGAGATCGATCTGCATCTATACAAATTTTACACGACGACCAAAAAACTGATTTCTTTATTCTACGTTGAGCGTATAAAAAAAATAATAAAAAAATACTTCATCTGTTTTTAAGTTTTCTAATGATACGAACATAAAATTGCCTTTATTTTGAACTAGCTGTTGCCCGCGACTCCGTCCGTGTTCATGTCGAAATAAATAAGACTTCTCTACCCGATTGAACCCTTGAACGATATAAGTTGAAACGCTGCAGCGCCATCTAGCGGCGAATTAAAGTAAAATGGAATACTAATCTTTCTCTCGTTTTATATCGATATTTTTGAAGCAAATTCCGTGCATTTCAACTTAGACAGATTATTAATTGAAATTGTAATGTGAACCAAAAGACATGTTGGGAAAATTGACAGGTAGGTCCACATACATAAGAGTTTTATTATAGACAGGTAGATACATACACATGGAACCTAATGTTCGTAAACAAAACCTAACCAACTATTTAAGCAGTATATTACATGTAATATACACAGAAGATAACTTACACCTAAAAAAGGAGAATGTCACATGTTTATTCATCTTATCTAAGTTACATGTGGTAACATACCATGAGGAAATCGATGAAATCAACATTTGAATCGAGGAATTTTGCCATTATCTCTACGCTAATTGAATTGCAGGATAATGCTACCCTGGTGTCTGCCTTAGCCAGTTCTCGGGGCACCCATGGGAAGAGGTGGAGTGACGGTAATATTATTCCGGCACCAGACAGACCTTAACTAGAAGACATCAAGAGACAACAGGCGGGCTATAACGATTAGCACACTTTTGACAATTGCCTTATGACACCCCTTTTTTAAGTGCAAATGCCTAAAACACACACTGCTGTGTCGAGGACATAGTATAACGATTATGTGTAAATCAAACTAAACAGTGCCCGCGTCCTTCTGCAATCTGTGCGCCCGGCCACGGGGGTCGCTCCGTCGCGGACATTCGTCCGCGGTGACCTTATGAATTCAATAAATATGATAGCGCGTTTTCGAAATGTAGATTTTCGAAAATTTTTAAAAACAAGCGTTTTTATATTTTGCATGTATTTTGGTTCAAGAGTTCTTATACCAACTTTCAGGAGAATCAGAGTAAAATAAAAATGTGCATGAAACATTCATCCCCAATTTTACCCCTTAAGGAATTGAAATTTCCAAAAAAAATCCCTAATCACCATCCCCTAAAACCCCGAAATTGATACCCACATCTAAATTCTGCTCCATTTTAATTCTGAACCCCTTTAGGGGTGAATATTCGAAAAATTGAAAAACACGTATTTCATTATTTTGATTTAAGAGTATTTTCACATCGAGTTTGATATTAATAGAAGAATCGAACATATTTTCCTATACAAATTTAGCTACCTCATTGTACAATCTTAACTGATGATTTTGAAAAATCCTAATATACGTACTCTAATACGTGTAATAATCTTAATGAAAGGATATTTGCACCAAATTTGTACGACGGCCGATAAAATGAAAAGTTTTAACCAGAAATATTTTGCCAATTTTCAACCCCTTAAGGGCGTGATTATCAAAAGTCACTGAACATTTTTATTAATGACTTGACACAATCATATCACTCTCACACATCATATTGTACACGCACACACATACACAAGTGTATGTCGATAAATAATTCTATCTATCTATACTACTATACTATTATAAAATCTTTAAATTTCAAGTTTTCAAAATCAAATATATTTAAAAACAAACTACTCAGATCGACTAATTAAGGGCTTCTGAAACCAAACGTCGATGTTTGTTTGTTTGTTCGGGGTTCAAGCAAAAACCAGTCTTTACAGTTTTCGTTACAATCTTAAATTCGTTCTCAAAGGTGCTTAAAGGTCTTAAAGGCACTATTTCGACTTAAATAATGCGTAAGGTTTCATCAAAATCCATCTAGTGGAATTGAAGATACAGCTTGATCCTTGTTTTAGTAGCCGCCTTTAAAGTTCAAGTAAAAGTGATTCGAAGGTTTTTTTTATAAATCTAGGATTTTGTTGGAATTTCTCATGTAGCGAAAACCCGACATTCACGCGGGCGGAGCCGCGGGCAAAAGCTAGTAAATAAATAAACATTAAAATCTATTTTGAATTCATAATCAGCGTCCCCTAAAACCCTGAAATTGATTCCCATATGTAAATTCTGTTCCATTTTAACTTTGAAACCCTTTCAGACAAATTTAACTTCTCTCTATCCTGTCATCTTTAATATGGAATATCGTATGATGTCATCAGAGCGAAGTTTTAATGAATTAGAAAACCATGAATTTTTTAACTTGTATTCTTTTATCGATTTGATCATGAAAAAATTAATGTAATAATTTGGATGTTTATGATTTAATCACGTCATTGAATCGATTCTGGTTAGAACGTTATCTGAAATAAGACATCACGCAAGCGAAGATGTTGATATTTTTTTGAATATAGAATTATTTAATATACTACTATAAACATAATAATATAATCGAACTACAATAATTATAATAATAATCTTTATTAACTCAGACCACAAAATCTTATATGTCTATTTACACGTAACCAAAACACTAACAATACAATAACAATTATCTCCGAATCGGCTGAACTGATTTCACAGGGAATTTCATTTGCGAATAGAAGAATTTCTTGTGAATAATACAGGCTACGTTTTACCTCAGAAATTTTTTTTGTAATGAGTTCATGAGTAAAAATTAATTGAAAAACTAGAAGTTAGAAGTAGTGTCAAATAATTTAGACTTCACAAGCGGAGCTGCGGACAACTGTTAGTGTTCTAGTATCGTTCTATTACGTTACATTACGCTTAATGACCTATACATTATTAAAACATCTAATAAATCCTGCAAATGTCCTGTCTGCGTTTATTTTTGATACTTAATATGAGATAGAATAAGATTATAAGGTTGTAATAATACAACAAGATGCTCGAGAACTAGTTAAGCCGATGTCAGATAATGCCCTTGACCGGATGCGAGCTTTTCAATTATAAACGTCTGACAGGTACGTATTCTCAGAAGTTAATCTGTCTGCAATGCATATTGAACAAAAACATACGTCGCATTCCATTGTCCTTTTCCATCCATGTGCTAGTCAGATGAGGTATATTTTCAAATACGACACACAATAGTGCCGATTCTGTTGTAACAGAAGTTGGTCTAACTAAATTTGATCTCTCCCTATCTTTTTCCTAATGTCAAACGCCAAAACGAGATAGCTACAATTTTAGTGCTGTCAGTTTCGTTTAGGAAGGTCAAAATTAAAAGATTTAGGCGCGATTTCGGAACACTCGGACTAAATATACGCAAAAAAGCAACATTTATTTAAACCGTTTGACATAAAGGTAGTCGGTACTCGCTATAAATGTTTGCTAACTCGTTTTGGCGTTTGACATTAGAAAAAGATAGAGAGGGACCAAATTTAGTTTAGTTCTGTACAACAGAATCGGCACCAATACTTGTCCGTCTTAATCGTCTTTTCGACTGGTTACACTGCTCTTTAGACGATCATTACCGCGCACTCACGGCCATAATTAATAATACCTCGAAAAAGTGTTCCGAGATATTTGAAACCCTTAAGCGTATTCAAAAGATATTGCAATTGAAATATTTGTCGATTTAATAGGGCTCAATGGACGGTAAGTCAATGTGATATTCATCACTGATCGGTTCAGTTGGCGGTGACCCTGCTTTTTGAAACAATGGGCAACGAATTCGATTCCCAAACTTGGTGTGATGAGAACGAATGTTTGTTCCAGAGTCGTAGATGTTTATCTATATAAGTATTTAGATTATCTCCGCAAACATATCCACAAAGCATGAGAGAGAGAGAGAGCACAGATTCATCTTATAGATATTTCTATCTAATAAGTTCGAAATACAGCGCTGTCATTTTAGCGTTAAGATTTATCGCTTTTGTTGGTAAGTCTGGTGCACATTTGTAAATTTTAGCGCTTTATAGATGATTTAGCGCTTTTTGCTTTCTAACAAGGCTTCAATTTGGCTATTCCACAAAGCAGAATTGTCGATATGTGGATGTTAAGAGGAATCCCCTAAATCAAGGGTAGTCATTCAAATTTTCATTCAAAACTTTGTGTTCATTTATTCATTCATTAAGTCAATGTATTTATTCCATATTGTGTTATATATTCCCTATGTTGTGTATACGTACTTTTTGTGTTTTTTGTTTAACATTTCACGGATCAAAATTTAAAATTAACCCGAAATCTAGAACTTAGATTGCCTATTTCATAGAATTTACCGTTTTTTGTATCGCCGTTCGCGCTCAATGTGTTTTTGATTTGGCAGCACTGGTTCAATGTAAATATAAGCTTTATGGGAGTCCTTGGGGTTGCTAGAGAATAACTTTAACATTAGGTTGACTATTTGAAGTAATTAATTATTTACGTAATTCATTTTTATAAACGTATATTATGTGACTATATAAGAACTTACTAAATATACATCGGTTTATTGTCATTAAGAGTAATATTTTTTAATAAAATAATAAAAATATAATAACAAATAGTCACGCCTTTTCCCCTGGTTCTCCGGCAGGGAATCGAACGCCGGTCTCCAGCGTGATCGGCGGGGATGACCACTATACTAGCGAAAAATTAGGGTAGGCAGATCGTTTAATGTAGCAGTGTCAAAAAAAATTTTCATGCAAGTAGATTTTCTCGCGATGTTGTCCTTCACCGTTTAAAACGAATGATAATTAACTGTTAATAATATCCTGTTAGTACAATTTATTAACACTCGTGTAACATAAATAAAATGATTGATAATCTAGATAAACATCTTTGAATCGCAGTTGGCAAAATATAAATATTCCGATTGTGACAATCACTTCATTGATTTAACTCTACAATATAATTAGCAATCGTAAATTATCCATAAGTAGGTAGGTACCTCAATAAAGGTTTTAGATCACTGCATCGGTATTTATCAGTATCCTATGTAAACTAGGGCTGTTGTGTTACAAATGTTGGAATAAATTTATCGATAACCCATGTTTAAATATCTTCAATACTATTATAAAAGTGTAAAACGCGTTTGTCTGTATATGAAAGATATTTCAAAAAATCTAACTCGGTCTAATTAAGGGCTTTGTAAGCCGAAACAATCTTCTATTTCCTTCGCATCTGTTTATTTGTTCGAGTCCCACGCAAAAACCAAGTGGTAGATTATGGTTACACTATTGCAGTCTTAAAAGGAACTGTTCCAATTTAAATACTGCTGCATGTTTCATCAAAATTGGTTAAGTAGGACTGCAGATACAGCGTAATCTTCGTTTCAGTAGCCACCATATGGTAACGAGAGATCAAGTAAAAATGGAACACGACTTTTTTTGTAAATTGAGGTTTAACGCCGCCAATACGCAGGCGTGAGGAGAAAAGATCTCCGCCAAAAGGAGTTCGTTCACCTCGGCTCCTACTTTCGATGGTGTATCCTTGGAATATAGCAGCCGCCTTCAGTTGCTAGGAATGGAGATGTTCAGGGCCAAATTAGCTGTCAAAAATCTGGGAGTCCCAGCTAAAGTCCGACGGTATTTCACACCGGGTCAGCTGCTTAGACTATATAACGCGTAAATCTGGTCGTGTATGGAGTACTGCTACCACATATGGGCTGGAGCTGGACAATGCCACCTAGCAGCATTGGACGCTATGGAGAGCGTGCAATGACGCTTATTGGTAACCCTTCCTTAGTTAAGACCAATTTACAAAGCCTTGAGCACCGGCGCAGGGTAGCCAACCTCTCAGTATTTTACAGGATACATTTTGGAGAGTGTGCGCAAGAATTACACGATTTAATTCCTCCATCCCCCTTTCACCATCGGATTACTAGACACACGGCGTGCTGTCATCCCTACCTCGTAAACTGGAACTGAACCAAGGACTGGAATAGTCTTCTCTCTCGTCTCAAGTCTGCGTCGGTATTTCCGTCCGTTTATAATGTAGGTGTCTATAATATATGTCTAAGACAAGAGTGAATATTTTTTTATTACGCTAACACATTTCATCACCGCACCTACATCACCACCTACCATACTTTTTAATAAAATAATAAGAATATAATAATACATAGTCACACCTTTTCCCTGGTTCTCCGGCGGAGAATCAGACTCCGGTCTCCCGCGTGATAGGCGGGGATACTGACCACTTACTACCGAAAAGTTGGAGCAGGCAGAGACCACTTCCTTCCACTTGCTACGAACAAAGTGGCTATCCGTATCCGTCGAAAACGAGACGTGTCGGGTGATGAATCGTGGCGCCACCATTTTTATAAGGTTCAGAAGTGTTAAAGTTCCTCATTGCGATCCTTAGTGGAGGAAAGGAAAGAGGGCAAAGTTGGGAAGTTATATTGAGCAAGGCATATGGAATTTGGGAAAAGGACTATAGGATATATCCTATATACCAGTACCTACCTACTACCTCGGAAGGAGTAGGAAGAGACAGTATTAGCTCGGGGGGCCGGGGTCGCTTACCCGTGTACTTAAGTCTATTTGCCGGACAGGCTAAAAGACTAAGTA
>WUAW01021555.1:14015-24939 GCA_017165845.1 Thaumetopoea pityocampa
ACTTAACACTTATACCCACACCAATATTATAAATGCGTGTCTGTCTATGATAGTAAATTATCGTCAGCCTGTGGGAGTCCGCCTTTTCTATAAAAAGGAGAGATTTGCCTTAATCTCTACGCTCTTGCCTTTACGCAGGCATCTTGGAGATCGTAGAATGACGCTGCTACTCATTATTATGACAAAACAGATACCCAAGGTGTTTTATATCTATCCCAAGTTGATGAATATGCAAAAATTCGATATTGGCTAAGCAGGGGGTTTACCCAATAACGAAAAACATGGCATCACGTGAAAATCAAAAAAGTTTGAAACCACGTATGACACGGAACAACGCTATTATTAGGCCGGCGCCAGAAAGCGTTAAAATATGGCCGGTGATAAACTAACTCTGTGAACCCTATTCCGTATTATTGTAAATGAAAGGAATACTTCGGCGAGGTGGCGAATAGACGCTCTAGTCATATCAATGACCCCGTCCACGCAAGTCAATGAATGTTTGTTTAGCATGGCGGAAAATGGTCACACAAGTGTTTGACAATCACGGTACAAACATTGCAAGGTATGATAATGATGTGCAAATATGAAAATCACATACCTAATTTGTGTTATTTTTTTGCCATTCGTGTATTCTATAATTTTTGTAAATGTTTGTTTATTGATGTGTGGCGCTGGTATGGCAATAGCGTCACTCCATCTCTCCCCGTGGATGCTGTGAGAACCAGCTAAAGGATGTACCAAGATAACGGGCAGCAGTGTTATTTTGTTATTCTATCAAATAATACTGCGATCTCCAAGATGCCTGCTACGCGCAGAGACAATAGCAAACGCCTCCATTTTAAGGAGGTCCATGTCCAGCAGTGGGCTTTCACGGGCGGATGATGATGATAACACTTTACTTCTCTGAAACTTCATGAAACAAATTTTCAAAGAACTATTACATTTCAGAGATATAATATTTAACCATACTTCCGAAAAGTATGTAAATTGGCCTGACATAATTAAAATAACTTGCATTTTGTATGACGCTAAAATATACAACTAGCCTCATTTTTGCTGTGACTCATTGCGCTCGGGCATTTACAGCAAAAGTCGAGTACGAGAGTCGCATATGAGCTTTTGGAGTGACTAATATTAGCAACTTATAGTCGTGGCCAAAATCGGCCAGTATCCTACTAACTAACATTCGTTTGACCAGATATTTACATGCATCAAATAATAATGAAATTACTGCCATTTGTCCACACTATATTTTTTGTTAGTTTTCACTCATGTTAGCCGGAATAACATAAGGATTAAATCGGTTCAAACGTTCCGCTTTGTAATAAGAACCTCACACACAAGAACTCTAAGAATAATACTTTCCTTTTTGAAAAGTTGCGTAAAAACACAGTGTGTAAGGTGTAAAGGTCTAAGAAAAATATAGTGACTCTAGATAGACCGAGTGTTAGTACGCTACACACGATGCGTGCTGTTAAGAGTCTCGTCTCGCCATCTCGAGCCGCAGGCGCACCACGTCGCGCCACATGATTCCTACAGCGCGCGTCGGCTCATAACAATACGCAACACGGTCATGGGTAGCTCTAATCCAGAAATTCTCAAACTTTTTTGTTTTATAGACCACTTGTAATGTTTTTCACTTTTGGATAGACCCCCAAAGCGTATGAAATTTTGGTAAATTTATTAACTTCAAATGTGATTTTGACAGCGGGTACCCTTTGCATGTACGCCATCTTCGACCCCTGGGGGTTGGTATAGGCCACTTTGGGTATCAGTGCTCTAATCTATGCAAAAATTAATATATTCTGTACCAACACTTTCTACAAATAAATGAAAAATATTTTTATTAATATCTTAATCAAAATAATATATAAATGACAGCAGAGAGTTTTCTTGAAATAACGTATTTACGTATATATGTACGTGTGAACTTACACTAATATAATAAAAACTTTTCACTAATTTAACGCTTTTTTATTTGGTGATCCAAACTACAATTTCAAGCTCCCATAACAAATACTGACTGTACGAAAATTCTAACGACCCTGGGGACCCACTATACAGCCTAGTACTGTTCTTAGCTCTAAACGTGGCAATAAAATCGTCCTCCTGATTAAGGGAGATCTGTCCTCTGTAGCGGGGACGAACATGGACTGGGGATGGATGATGATTGTTTATTTACAAATAGTACTAAAAAATAGTATAATATGATAATATTTTATTTGAGCACTTCATTGAGCATCGCAGTTACAAAAAAAAAGTTGATTCACCCATATGTGACAGACGGGGCGATGTTAAGGGCGGCCGCGGCTGCGCTCGCGTGGCTGTGCGTGGCGCGCTCCTCGCCCCCGGACACCCACGGCCTGCGAGCGTACGCACAAACCACACACAACACCAAGGTAAGTCAACAGTAAGGACAACCCTCTCGGCGCATAGCCAAATATTGACTTTTAACAATATTAGGCCACATGGAAAAACGTGCCACGTCTTACATGTCTTACTCAAACTAAATGTGATTGGCTGTGACTAGATGCTATCTCTTAAGCGATATTGTACCCCTAGTACAAGTTTTGATAATTCATGACATCTATGAATCTATATTTTTTATACAATTGGCCAAAAAACGAACGAAACCAGATGTATTCATTTTAAAATTCACTATATTTATGTTCACATGCAGCGACGTACACATATTATAGGTTATTTTCAAAGTTTTTGTTTTTCATGTTTTTGTGTATATACCATATATACACAAAAACATATGAACTTTTACGTTTATTGAAGTTCGTACTTTCCTGTATACTCCTATAATCTGCAGCGGCGTATTACCCGCGGCAATAATCCAAAATATATTCTGCCGATAATGTAGTGTCACATAAAATAAAAATAAAAAAACATATATGTGATTAAAAATATGAGAAAAAAATCGTACAAAAAATAAACAATTTTATTGTGAAAAAACATCTAATTAAAAATGTATGATAACATTATATTTTTGAGATATGAGAATGTTTTTTTATAATACGCACAACGCAATTTGAATCTTTTTTGACACATAATCATAGTTTCCTTACATTAATCCTAGGTGAAATAGGTTAAATGATTTTAAAAAATCATTGTTCTTTGGAATAATATAATTTATTCCAAGTGTGGTTGATGGAGTGCAGTTATTTTCTATGGAGTTGTCAGTTGTTGCTAGGTGTTGCTATTTTGTAAATAATCAAGTGGATTCTCTACTAATTCTGGTGGCGCTGATGAGTATAAAAAAATATTTTTTTTAAACTTGGAAACTCACACTGATTGATACAGTGGCAGTGACCCTGCTTTCTGTGCCCGTGAGGCCCCGGTTCGAATTCCGGTAGGAGCAAACTTTGTGTGATGAACATAAATGTTTGTATCCGAGTTATAGACATGTTTATCTACATATTTATTAGTATTTATCTATATAAATATGTATGTCGTTGTCTAGTACTCAATATACGGGGATTACAATAGTTTGGGACTAGATCAATGTGTGTGAGTGTCCAGAATATATTATTATTATAAATTATATTATTATATTAGGAATAATGATTATACTAGAAGTAACGAAATTCCAAACTACTTACAAAGGCTCTGAACCGGTTTAAAATATACCAGTTAATAAAGGTTTTTAACAGTTTCGCATATTGTTTTCGTTCAAGATGAAGCGATAAACATTCTCTAGCTTAAAATAAACCGGTTAAAGTCAAACCAGCAGATAGCAGAATACTACCCTCTTGAGCCTCTATTCTCGGTGGCGTTACATCAAAGAACTTTCAAGTATATACCAGTTAATAACGGTTAGTAAAAGCTAACCTTCGATAGAACGTTATTTGCAGATTAACGTTTAGTATAGCAGTTTGAAGGAACCGAATCGAAATGATTATATTCCTATGTATTTATAGCCAAACCGGTATGAAAATTTAACCGGTTTCCGAGCCTTGTTATTTAAAATTCGTGGACATTTAACCTATAATGTGTGTGATTTTCGCAGGATATAAGTAGTACGCTGGCCAGCATAGAGGAGCGTCTTATGGTTTTAGATACAATCAGTGCTGTCCAAGGGAAGCAATCCCGTCGCCTAGACGTCATTCAAGATAAACTAGGTGAGTTATTAAAATATAACCTACTAGCTTTTACCAGCGACTCCGCCCGCGTGAATGTCGGTTTTTTGCTACACGGGAAATCACGACACAATCATCGACCACCACATCACCCGACACAAATTTATATAAAAAAACCCTTAGAATCACTTGACCTCTCGTACCTTAGCGGCGGTTACATAAAACAGGAATCAAGCTGTATTTTCAATTCTACTGGACCGATTTTGATGAAACATGCCCTATTATTTAAGTCGGAATAGTACCTTTAAGACTGTAATAGTTTAACCAACATCTACCCGCTGGTTTTTGTGTGAAGCCCGAACAAACAAACAAACATCGACATATTTGGTTTCAGAAGCCCTTAATTAGTCGATCTGTATAGTTTGTTTTTAAATATTTTTGATTTTAGAAAATTTGACATTTAACAATTTTATAATAGTATAGATAGATACGCAGAATAGAATATTCTTTTATTGTAGATCAGTTTAACACATTTTAATAAAGTGTAACCGCATTTGCTCTCTATAATCCTGTATATAAGACTTTTTTTTCGAGAAAAGAAAGGTTTTATAATCCGCAGGACCGTGTAATCCGTGGTTTGGTGAATAATCCAAAATATATACTGCCGATGTAGTGTCACATTAAATAATACACAATATGATTAAAAATATAAGTAATAAATTGTACAGGGAAAATAAACATTTTTGTTATGAAAAGCATTTAAAGATGTGTGATAATATTGTTGAGATGATATGAGAACGTTTGTATCAGATTATCCGCAACAGCGTATAATACGCACAACGAAATTTGAAACTTTTTCAACACAATTGGCGGATTTACAGGAAAATACGGTATACCGTATACGTTATTAAGGTATACGGTATTACGGTATACGATATACCGTATATATTGTAATTACATTTGCTGTGTGGAGTCGGCATAATATAGGTGGCCCTCGACTTTCGCACAATTCGCTATTTCGTACATTTTTAGTAATTAAAATTTTTAATCATCTTTACAAATTTTTGACTATCATGGAAGAATGTGATCCCAATGAAGAACGGATATCTCAAAAACATTAAAAAAATACCCGGAAGCACTTAACTCTCCTCTTAACTTCATTATGTATACATATGTATTTATAAATAAATACTTTAAGACACAATTTTTGATGCATATTTTTTTACTTCACTGTATTTACGAACATTCAACATTCGCACACACTTTCGGGAACCAATTGTGTGCGAAAGTCGAGGGCCCACTGTAATAGCGTCACCCATGCTACGAGGAGTGGTGGTTTCCTGGTGCATCCTTTAGCTGGTTGGCAAGGTATGCACCAGGATAATGGATAGCAGTGCTATCCTGTTATTCAATCGAAGTCTAGTGTGATCTCCAAGACGCCTGTCAAGCGTGGAGTTATGACAAATCCCTCCTTTTTAAGGAGGAAGCCCACGTCCAGCAGTGATCTTTCACGGGCTGATGATGATGAAAATTTACATATGGCAGTCTTATCGCAAACTACAAATTTTTCCAGAAAACCTTTGTATGTACATAACACTTACTATAACTGCATATGCAACTAAGAATCACCTTACAAAACCCATCCGGGAAACAAATTAGTAATGTTCAGTGGTATTATTGTGTCATATCCTATTTTACAATGCAAACGATGGGTTAACTTTTGCAACATTGTTAACTATACACTGGCAATTGAGCAAACAAGAGCAGCGCAGAGTCAATTAGTAAAAGAACCACTTAAGTCGTGGTACGAATAAATTAGCATTACGGTCTTCGCCACAGTGAATGGATTACGATTAACGTTGATCTTCTTTCAGATCGCGTAGAAAATACGCTGACTTTAAAACTAGAAAGGGCACAATTAGCCGCCGAGCGACTGGAGCATAGATTATATATGCTTCAAACAAACGTGCAGGTGCGTGACAAAGTTTTTTCTTAAATATATTTATGTACAATGGATTGTCTGTGCGGCACCAACATAATAGTGTCACTCCATTTCTTCCCGTGGATGCTGAGAGCTAGCTAAGGGATGTAGCCGGATAATGAGCAGCAAGGTTAATCCGCTAGTCAATCAAAATCTACTGAGATAAGTCAATCAATCTAGATATCACAGCCATATACTTGACTGGTATAGAGAGCTTAATCGTTCTGATTCAAGTATTGTCTCAAGTAAATTAGTACAGAAAGAAATATTGAATGTAAAGAGAATTTAAGAACAAATCTTATTTGGCTATTGCTTTTAGAATTAAGACTTTTGCAATTAAATGTTCAAGTAAAAGATTTGGCGTTACAATCTCATGGTTCAAATTATTATTATTTGAATAACGAATCAGTTAATGGTATCATGTCCCTATGCATAGTGTCATGACTGATTGGTTCATCACCGTCAGCCGAAACTACCGAACATGATTATGACGTAAAGAAGGGATTTTTCGAAAATCAGCCCCCGACGGAGGTATACAGTTTTGTATAGAAGTGCTAATTTTAAAAGTTATAAATAAAAGAATTTATATTTAGGTTATATAAACTTTCATCTCCTAAGTGTTGATTTTCCGAAAAGGTCAAAAAAGATTTCTTTTTATATAAACACCAGTCCAAATATCAGTTGACCAAAAAAGTTCGTGCGGTTTTTATGATAAAAATTTAAAGTATTGTAGATTTATTTATAAAACAATTTATTCAATTACATAAGTACCCTCGCAATCTACAATTCTTTCCCAACGAGATACAAGTTTATGTATCCCGTCCTTGTAAAAGCTTTTACTTTTCGAAGCAAAAAAATTGGCAACCTTCTCTTCGATCTCAACTTGATTTCAAATTTTTTATCTTTCATATGATTACTTAAAGCCAAGAAAAGGTGATAATCCGTTGGAGACATATCAGGAGAATACGGAGGGTGAAGTTATAACTCCCATTTTGAATCATGTTTTCCAGAGTGAGCTTGGCAACGTGTGGCCTAGCGTTATCTTGTAAAAATATTACTTTATTTCGGTTAATTAGGCCAGACTGCTTCTGAAGTAAATATTTGTGTACTCGATCAAGTTGCATCGAGTAGAGTTTAGCGGTAATAGTTTGACCCTCGGGAAGAAACTCGTAGTGTATACCAGCAGCGATCCACCGTACACAAAGCATGATCTTCTGATAATGAATTGGCATCTTCGATGTATGTAGTACTGATTGGTTTGGGGACAACCAATGGTGGGTTCTTTTTGTATTATTGTACATAATCCATTTTTATCAGCTATAAGCAAACAGACCAAAAACGACTCGGTTTTCGGACGAGCGCGAAAGCATCGCTGAACAAACTGATACTCGATGAAACCTGTGTTCGTTAGATAATTCATGAGGGACCCATTTACTTAACTTCCATGATTTACCTAAGTGATGTAAGTGCAAACGAATTGTTTCATCACTTAAACCAAACATTTGCGAAAGTTCCTGGCAAGTTAACTTAGTGTTGTTTTCAATAGCAGCCTATAATTCTTGATTGTCAATAATGGAGGGTGTTCCCGAACGGGGTGAATCTTCAAGCGGCTCGTCACCAGACAAGAACTTTGTAAACCACTTTTGTGCAGTGCGTTCTGATACTGCATGTTGACCGAATGCCGTACATATTTTACGAGATGCATCTGCAACCTTGGTGCAGAGTTTAAATTTGTAGAGCAAACAAGCCCGAATCACATTAGTATTAAATGACATTTTAGGCAAAAATAATTTACTTATGAAAAGCGTGTTAACAAAATAGAGTGTATCAATAAATTGACGAGTCTGTGCATGTTATATTGATACTAAATATTGGTTGTTAGAAATCGCAACAGGTTCAAACATGTCTTTATAGTGAGCGACGACTAAAACCGCACGATCTTTTTTGATCAAATGATAATAACTTGATTCTAACTGCAAAAATCATTGAACTTCTATACAACATCTATTCCACATTTCAATATTTTAAATTATTTTAAGTTATTTATATTAATAAATAGTTTAAATACTGAGCGGTACAATTGTAGAACTCTGTGTTTAAATCACTATTAATAAAAATCAGCACTTTTGTCATTTTTGGAAAATAAATCCTCTGTAAGGGTGAATGAGCGGTGTAAGTTTATCAGAGAATCCATAGAAGATTATTTATTTTAAAAATTAAAATCCCGAAAATTCAATTCAAAGTTATCGTTTTCTCTAATAAAGTTCAAAATATGTATTTCAGGTAGCCATCAAAGAAAGTACAGAAAAAATAGAAAATAGTCAAATGACCATTGCAGAGTTAACACGAAATCTAACCGCACACATAACTGAACATAAGAATTTATTAGAGAAGGTATGCATTAACTTGTATGAGCTATATACAGGTAATGATAAGTTTAGAAGTGTATTTCTATCCGGTCGAAACAGTATGCTGCGCCCATATTGAGGCAGTTATTTTTATCTCATTGATAACTTAGAAACTATTTAGTATTCGTCCTACATCAAGAATTGTCTGGATGTTACTTCATCACCATCAGCTTGCAGCTAGTCTACAGCTGGAAGTAAGCCTCCGCAACTTATTACCCTTAATCACCAATATCTTTACAGCGGCCCGTGAAAATGTCGCTGGCCATCACTCCTTTACATATCTCAGTACAGAGAAAATATATTTTCTCTACTATGTCAGTTTCCCGACGCCTAAAATATTAATTTTTCTTCTAACATTCTACGTGCCCTATAAAGTACAGTTCTTTTTAGAGTTATTTTAGGAAGCATACGATAAAATATTTCAAAAAGCTACTTATGATATGGTTAAAATAACACAGGATTATACATATTTATAGAGATCCTTTGTCTCTTTTTGTGGATGCTGTGAGAAGCAGCTAAGGGATACCACGATTTATAGCAGCAGCGTTAACCTGTTATTCAAACAAAATCTACTGTGGAGATCATGGCAAATCACTCCTTCTTTAGAGGCCCATGTGCAGCAGTGGACTTTCATGGGCTGATGATGATAATGATGGTGATAATGGTGCATATTTCTAAGCAAGCCGTCACATGAACTGACCTGTATGTATGTTACAGAGTGTAATGTTTCGCAGGTAAACGGTGCATATGCAGACACGTGGCACCGCAGTTTGGTGCTAGAATCGTTAATGAAAGATGGTCTAGCGCTGGTGAATGTAACCAGACGCGAACTCGCGGACGGATTAAGAACTTTAGCAAGACGGCAGAGAGATGCCAGATTGAACACCGTAGACTTAGAAGCAGCGTTCACCAAAAGAATTAATGAAAACACTGATAAGATTGACCAGAAGGTATTTCATTTATATTTGTAAATAATTTGATAGTACTCGTATCTACCTAAGATACTATTTATATTTGATAGTATGGATATTTAGATCTCTTAACAAGTGGCGCGAGCATTGAGCGTCCATCCAAATCGATCCCTAGCGAAAAGAGCAGGACAGCGACATGCGTGGCTTAATGTCACCGTGAGAAGCTCAAAGTTCTGAGGTATTAGGAGAGCATGTGAAATTACCTCCGAAGTGTGCTCGAGAGAGTTAAGTATAGAGGAACTACCTCTTAAATGTGCCCTTACTGGCCATAGGCGAATCAGTTAATCTGACACGCCTCGCAAACCAACCCTGCAACTTATACTCATCTTGGAGGATTTTCTTGGCGTCAAAAAATAAATAAATTCCCACAAAATCCAGGCTTCCTTTTCAAAAAAAACAGTAGTGTAGTGGACAAGGCCACGTTCCAAATCCGAGAATCGAAAAGTCTTGAGTTTGAACCGACTGGATGCTAACTTTACAACGGTTTCTCCGTGTTTCGGAAGGCACGTATAACAGTTGGTTCCGGATGGGTGTCTCAACAACACTGACCGTTAGCAGGAATTG
Source organism: Thaumetopoea pityocampa (assembly GCA_017165845.1). NCBI lineage: Eukaryota > Metazoa > Arthropoda > Insecta > Lepidoptera > Notodontidae > Thaumetopoea > Thaumetopoea pityocampa. The sequence continues at coordinate 24,025 of WUAW01021555.1, forward strand.
TAGGAGCATACGGAGATGACATCAGATGACAATCAGTCATCTTAACTCCGTATACAGCGGCTCCCCTGCAAAATACGGCAAACCCTAAAAATCAGGATAGGGCCAACTCAATAGAGAGAACCCAGCCTCTCTCATATATGGCCGGATGTATCGTTTGATTACTTTGACTTGCGATATCAAATAACTGAGATGGTCATATTGTACATAGGTAAAATGTTTTGACATTATATTAAATTAATCTAACATACAGAGATAGCTTTCAGTCATATAAAAAATATCTTAACCGTGTTTGACGTGTATTGATTTCAGATGCAAGAACTTCTGGATGCCCAGAAGCATTTTGTTGATTCCTGTCAACAAGTACAACAGGATGATCCTAAACATGTAACTGATATACTAGAAAGACTACTAGAATCTCTCATCAAAATGTAACTATTCATTTTCCTAATTTTAGTTTTGATACTATATATACAATCTTTATATTTAATAATCATCGACATCATCAGCCCTTCAAAATCCATAGCTGGACATGGGCCTCTTCCGTTAAAATGAGTAATTTGTCATTATTTCCACACTTGGGAGTTGTTTTTGAGATCGCAGTAGATCAAAAACTACTCTCAATCTCAGTAAAAATTGAACAACAGGATAACGCTGCTGCCTATTATCCTGGTACATCAATTAGTTGGTCCTCACAGCATTCACGGGACAAGATAAAGTAATACTATTATTATGCCAGTGCTACATAGCAATTTTAATAATATTTATATTTAATTTTTTCAGAACCAAATCTACATTCCATGAACTCAACAAGATTCGAGGTGACATAAACGCACATGACGATAAAGTAATTAAAACCATAAATGCTACACGGATACCACAGGTAACTTTAAAACTGAAATAATTTGCAACCATTCA
>WUAW01021588.1:2092-16856 GCA_017165845.1 Thaumetopoea pityocampa
AACAGGCTAACAGACTAAGTACTCCCTGACCATAGTACGTATTACTGTTATGTATTCTATGGTATTAATATACGAAATTTACTTCTAAAGAAAGCTTAGCCATTTTTACAATAAATTATTTTTGGGGGTAAATAAAAATCCAGCACTTCTACTTTGTAGTTATATTTTTATTTCCTTACACGTATTTACATTCACATTTTAGTACGTCTGCCTCAAATCACGTCAAATCAGAACTCTGCTCCCCATGGGCGTAACCAGGTTCTAGGCCAGGGGGGGGGGGCAATTCAGATTTTTTATAAGCACCTAATCAAATAAACATAAATTAAAAATAGGTAATTTTTTATATAAAATCTTTAATTATACAATAGCTATTTCTAAAAGTTGTATATTGTATTGCAAATGGCAAAAAGATGTTTTCTTAACTTTTATCGACAAAAGTAGATAGTTAGTAGGGACATAAACAAAACCCGGGGGGGGGCGACTGCCCCCCCCCCGCCCTACCCTGGGTACGCAAATACTGCTCCCTTATGATGTAAAATACTAGATATATCGCAACACATCTTACTTTCCGCGACACGTGTCGCATTCTTCCACTAGCGCTAAATAGATGGAAACACAAGTGTGTTTAAAATGAGATGCAATTAGATTATCATACGCGTCTTCAATAGTCACATTTTATTTCGTGAAGTAGTTATGTACTTAAAAATTTCTCATCATTTGCACGATGAATTTGCATGAATGGGCGACTGGTCAAGCCGCTTTACACAAATATGTTTTCGCTTATAAGCAAAACTAAAACTGCGTGTGAAGTGAAATGTACGTAGTTTAAATTTATTTTAACAACAGGGAACCGGTATATCACAGGAGAGCAACACATTTCGAGTGGAAAGTAAAATGTTTCGCAGAAAAAATATAAGGCAGTAGACACGAAGCCAATATATCGATAAATCGAAGCTATCAAGCAGTCCGTGGCTCAGCACTATTCTCTCACACATACACATTACACGCACACTGCTGTTTTTTATTTTTGGTCACGCCCTTAAAGTCCTCAGTACACAATGGGCCATGATGGTCCACTATAGACCATTGCCACTGTGTATAGGGGGCAATGGTGCATGATTGCGGACAATTGCCACGGGGCAATGGATCGTGGCACGCAATGGCGAAGATACCGGTTTTTTAGGCACACTTCAAAGGAATCGTGGCGCAGTGTGGACGGTGGTGTTCACACAGTCGCCCATTGTTCAGTTCGTCACCGACCGCTGACGGGGTGTTGCGGCTTTAATTATTTATGATAATTTAAAATCGCCAAAAATGTTACTATCCTGTAGCAATGAAGAAACTTTCAAGTTTATTGAATTATTATTATATTGAAAGTTTATTATATTTTCAATAACTTTGTTGCGGTACACACTTTTATAGTAGTTGTATGTAGTATACAAATAAATAGCCGCCGCCATAACTACTTCCATGTCTGTCGTGAGTTTTTCGCCAGGCAGCAATGAGCCATGCATCTTTGTGTGAATACCTGTTCGCTGATGAGCGATGCTGGCCTATCGTGGCGTATGGCCGTGTATAGGCCATTGTGTACTGGAGCCATAACATTCTATTGCCGATCTATACGTCAGTATATATTATATCTATGCCAAATTTAGGTAAGTTTTGTTACAAAAAAATCGGCACAATTGGTATCAATTCTGATGTAACACAAACTAAATTTCATCTCTCCTCTCTTTTTCTAATGCCAAACATCAAAACGAGACAGCAAACATTCTTAGCGAGTACCAACCTACATTTCTGTCAAAAGGCACAACAAACGTTGCGTTTTTGTGTATATTTAATCGGTATGTTGCGAAGTTACGTCTTGTATGTAGGATTTAATTTTGACGTGTTTAAACTAAACTGACAGCGACAAAATTAGTGCTATCTCGTTTCGGCGTTTGACATTAGAAAAATACAGGAAAACCTAAAGGTAAGTTATGTTACAGTAGAATTACCACCATTGATTTTATGTTATTACATAACAAATTTTATTATTATCACTGATTGAAATATATATTTATCAAACACTAATATGAATATAATTATAGTAGCGTCAACATAGTACCAACCTAGTAATTTAGTCTATGGTAAAAAGCAGGACTGCCATAACTAGAGCTACCTTAAATTAAATAAGTTGATTAAAAGTAAACGTCATTATAATTTACTATCCTGAAAATGAATTTAAAGTGAAAACATCAACCAATACTAAGGCGGAAATAAAATTTCGTTCTACCCTGATAGGGCCACCCGCATTTCATAACACCGATAACAATGTGAGGTCAGATTTCGTTTTAGAAGCATAATGATCAACATCCTTAGATCATTATATATATTTAAGTACCTATTTAAATTAGAAACTATGTTAATTGTTTTATTCAAATCTCGATTCTCGTTGTTGGTTTTTACTTTACGGGCGGTGTCGCAACATTGTTTTGGGTAAAAAAATTATACAAACCCTTGTAACCCTTTTATGTTCTGTGCAGGTAGGGATGTACTTTTCATTATGATAATTTCGGTACCTATAAATATTAGAAAGAAAATATACTTTTTATTGCATATAATATAACAAAATATACAAATAATTTTATTAAAGTTTATAAACAAATAAAAAAGACACGTGTGTTAAAAGAAGCGAAACTTCATTAGGTACGACATGATTAACTTCGTTAAATCCAATTATATCGAACAAGTACCTACACTGTTGGAAAGACATACATACACTCACGCCGGTATCCCATAAGGGTAGGCAGAGACACACCTAGGATCCTGACACATCTCTCTCGCCTCATCCTCGTCAGTACATCTTTTCTGCGAGCTTGACCTTTTTGAAAAAAGTTTTTTGTAAGTCTGTATATAAGGGGCAATCTCTGAAACTATTAATCCAGTTCTAAAAACTTTTTCACTGGTAGAAAGCTACATTATTTCTGAGTGCTATAGGCTATAAAATATATTTATATCATGCATATTAGCCGAGCTATCACAATGTTTGTCTAGCAAGTCGGAACGCAATACGATTATGAAGAAATTATGGCGCACGCGCGGGAGGGTTTTCGAGTAGATAAGAAGTCCACGTGAGCAGAGCAGCGGGCAACAACTAGTTATATAATAGAGATACTGTTTACATTCACAGAACAACCTAAAAAATATATTCCTAATGCAACGGTAACAGCGCACATACACGTTTTGTTTTACATAAATATATATTGTCAAATAATGTAAAAGGGATGGCGTAATTAAAACAACAAGAATAATAGAGACAACCAGTGTTTGTCATTTGCGCGTAAGTTTACCAATCATTGGTATCATTATCATGATTAGCCTGTGGAAGTTCATGGACCTTTTCCTTAAAAAGGAGGGATTAACCATAATTTCTTTATTCACGAAGTTGTGACGGAATACGTATACCTGGGACACGTCGTCCAGCCAGGTAAATCCAACTTCGGAAAAGAAGTCAGTTGCCGAATCCAACTCGGCTGGACGGCCTTCGGGAAATTGTGTGACATCTTCTCATTAAAAATACCGTAATGCGTTAAAGTTTTATGTATTTAATCAGTATGTGTTGCCTGTGATGACTATGGGCATCATAAAAAAACTCAAGGTCACCCAGTCACCAATGGAAAGAGTTAAACGAGGAAACCCGTAGTAGAACCAGAGTCATCGATATAACTTAAAGGATTGCAAAGCTGAAGTGGCAGTGGGCAGGGTACATAGTGTGCAGAACCGATGGACGTTTGGATCCTAAAGTGTTGGAGTGGTGAAGCCGAACCAGTGGTGACGTCGACCCCAGACTAGGTAGACCAATGACCTGATTAAGGTCGCGGGTAATCAATGGATGCAGGCGACTCATAATCGCTCGGTGTGGCGATCATCGGAGAAATTCTAATAATGGACGTCTGAGGGCCGATATGATAATGGTTATGAAGGTTCAAGTTGAAAAATTATAAAATGACGTATATAACGAATATTGTTTTGTCACTGGACCGACGACATATAAAGCAGTGTTTTGTTTGTATCTGCAGCAAACAGTATCTGAGTTTCTGCATTTTGAAATGGATCCATGTTGATATTCTGTGTCAATTTATTTTCTATCCTGTTTTTAGCGGCAAAACGTGAATGTATGTCTATGAAGTAAAATCATTATCTAGCATAATAAAACACTGTTGACTGTTTAAAAATGCTGTCCAAACATATATTTAGCAAAACATCGTATCAGCGAGTATTGCTGCACAGTGCACTTAGAAGGTAACGCATTAAGTTTTTTTTTTAATTAGTGTGGGAAATTGAATTTATTTCACCAAGTTAATTAATTGAGAATGGTGTTTTTAGTTTTTAAAACAAATATTAGTACTCTTCACAGGTTTAATTTTTTATAGAGTCGGTACAACTAATGAGAAACTCGTAATTATTATTGACTAGCGAATGTTCGTGACTATTCGCGTGTTTTGGGATTTTTAGCTCTTTGAACTATATCGCTCATCCAATAGAACAATGACGTAATAACATTTTTGTAATTTATCAGAAGAAGCGTTTCAATTTAAAATTGGATTATACGCATTTTGTAAATCATATCGATTATCATGATTTTTCATTATTTATTTATAGATTATTATTAATAATAAATAGCATTCTCGAAAAAATCCATATTAAACAACAAATCATCCAAATTAAACACAAAATAAAATTTTAACTTTTTTGCAATTACGTCATTATTCTATTGGATGAGCGATATCTTAATTGTTTGCCGTTCTGATTCATTCGTAATGACGATAAATATACATCTATTTAAGTAAATTATGTAACGAAACGTATAAAACACACGTTTGCATCATAAAAACTTATGCTTCTGTATATTCATAATTGACCGTAGTTTTTTACTTTTAGGAATTTCGAGCGCGTCACGTTACATTCTCAGTCAAGTCAATAACACCTACGCAGGAAATTTTTGTCATAAAAGCTTATGCTTCTGTATATTGATAGTTGATCGCAGTTTTAGGGATTTCGAAGCGCCTCACATTACACTCCTAGTCAGTAAAATATAAAAGGATTTTTTTTACATGTTAAACAGTTTATACTTTTATATAATCACAGTTCACCGCAGTTTTGGAATTTAAAATTACTGATGGAAATCTTACAAAAGCTGCCTGTTCGTCAGTGGCCGATTCTTCAGAAGAAGCTGAAGCAAATATGGCCATCAAATATTCCCGGATACTACGCTTTGCATATGAATCTGAAATATCCTAGTCTTAGAGAAGCATTTCAGTTTAAAGTGTATTGTCCATATGGGAATGTTGATAATGGATTTGTTGGTCTCAGTGTTCAGGTAGGTGGATTCATAATGACAGTAATTACAATAATTAAATATGTGGGTAGTTTTAACTAACCTGATACTATGATGATAATGACATGTGAACACTTTTGATACATATTGGTCTAGCTCCAAATTAGGATGCCCTGTGTCTTGAGTACTAGATAATAATATATGTAGCTACTTATATAGATAAATGCTAATATAGATGCATCCATGTCTCGGGTACAAATATTAGGATAAATCACACAAAGTTTGTTCCTATCAGACCAATTAACACAGAAAGCAGGTTCACTGCCACTAAATGAATCAGTTGTCAAATGATGATGATGTATTTAAAATGTCGTATCAATATATTCATGCTTGAACTATTAGGAATGCGTTATAAGAATGTATGTAAATTATCATCAATGCAAACACATCATCTTCATACGGCTTTATTAATGGGTTTCAGCCGTTTGATGTGAAAAAGCCGTTTGAATGGAAAGAGCTATGGTCCGTGTTTCCCTGCGTGATAGAGTACGTAATGAGATAATCCGCAGGAGAACTAAAGTTACCGATGTAGCTAAAAGGACTGCAAAGCTGAACTGGCAATGGGCGGGGCACATAGCTCGCAGAACCGATGGACACGGGGTCTTAAAGTGCTGGAGTGGCTACGCCGAATCGGAAAGCGTAATGAGGATAGAACCCCGGCTAGGTAGAACAATGACCTGGTGAAGGTCGCAGGTAATTGTTGGATGCAGGCGGCCCATAGCCGCTCGGTGTGACGATCATTAGAGGAGGCCTATGTCCAACAGTAGACGTCTGTTGGCTGATAAGAAGAAGAAGGAGAAGCCGTTTAAATCCACAGTTTTCGCATGACTCTCTCATTGCCACTTCTTGCTAAATGACCCCGGTTCTGTTGCGGATATTGTTGTTTCGGATTTTATGATATTTTATGATCTTCGAGCATGGCACTCTCTATAGTACGTTGAGTGATTTAAATTAAAGTACATTTAAAAAGTTAATATTTGGTGCTATCACCCACACCAGATTGGATAGAGTGATCCTGGGAATTTACGTAATCTCAAGGAATGAAAGGTGTGATAATTATATTGAAAGGGGAGTGAGTGCGGGTGAGTGACTGTGAAGTGAGTGAATGCAGGTAGTGTGTCTGTGTATTGGTACCTACACTTATATACGGCGGTGAATCATAGGTATGATAAAAAAGAACGAGTCATATGAATGCGGTGGAAACGCGTTCACTACCGAGTTAAAAATAAAGGAATGCTCCAAAGGTTTGTTAATTTAGAATGATGTGTGAAATTTGAATGACGAAACAAATATACCGGGCAAATGTGAGAGGAAGTGTCGGAAGAGGAAAACTTACCTTGATAAAGTCAACAACTGTTTCAAAACGGTCAAGTTCGTAACATCCTTAATCGACGAACGTGTATGAAAAGATGTGTGAATGTGGATGAAGTAAGAGAAGTGTGTCAGGATCGTTGTAAGTGGCAAACTGTAGTCTCTATACACCCCTACTAGATACCGGTATGAGTGTATATATGTATGCATGTTAATAGTTGAAGATCATTTCTGTGCACTGTTGGTCTTCACTGGCAAGATACACCGCTCACAACTTTGAGGTATTTGGGGTGTGAAGCGTTTATATAAATAACAAACATACATATATACACTCACGCCGATATCCCATAAAGGTAGGCAGAGATACTACATACATATATACACCTCTTTCCCATTGGAGTAAGCAAATACCACTTCTGTCCACCTGCTACGATCGTTTAATATAGCAAAATGAATATCTGCAACCCACATCTCGCACCCGCGGTCTACGAGACGTGTCAGGTGGCGTACCACGACGTCGCCATTTTGTAAGGTTCAAAAGTGTTAAAGTTCCTCATTGCTTTCCCACGGCTTAGTGGAGAGGAAAGGAAAGAGGATGAGGTAGGAAAGATGTATTGAGCAAGGAATATGGAATTTAGGAAAAGGATTATAGGACACAGGATATTACTATCTCGGAAGGAATAGGAAGGGACAGTATTAGCTCGGGGCGCCGGGGTTGCTTACCCGTATACTTAAGTCTATTTGCCGGACAGGCTAAAAGACTAAGTACTCCCTGACCTTATATAGACAATTCCATCTTAATTGTTTTTTATAGATAATGATTAGCCAAAAACTAATTAATCTCGTGTTCAATTAATACAAGATGAATTTACTTTACCGTGACTGCAGTTATCACAAATAGTTGATCTTATTTCAGAATACACAAAACTGTATATTATTTTCGACGACCGAAGACACTAGTGAATTAGAAGAAGCTTTTATTAAAACTAAGTTAATTGACTGGAGTGAACGGGTGCGCATAAACTTTGTACCCGCCAGGAACCTAACGATATGGAATAGACTGGAACAGGCGATAAGATTCACTAAGTGTGACGTTCATGTTGGAACCATGTTCGTAATGAAGAGTACGACAAAGCCTTTTACAGATATAAGGTAAACAAATAGACTGATAGAGTCAATTTTGTAAAGACAACCATAAACCTTTAATTCGGGTTTATCGTCGTCAAACCGGTCAAACTTTTGTCAACAAACCTAGTGCTGAGTTAAATTGTGGGATGCTGCTGTCTCATTAATTCTGCTTTTATATTCCTAATTGTACTGTTGTCGGTTCTAATAGATATTTTAAATTATTCACACGTCTGGATGTTGGTGAAAATTGGATTGGCAGATTTTATTACATTACGTCGGACGTACTTACGTGTATTTGATTTTTGGTTAATTATATAGCGAGATGAATTATTTTTGGTGATGTAGATGAAAACTTTGATGAATACATCAAGGATGTCACCAGCTATAGGTCGAAGTGACGGCTGTTGTTTGGCTGGGCCTGCCACCGTCTTGACGGTTGATGTTGGGACATTGTATATAGGCTAAATAGCTATTAATCTTCTGCATCGTGATTCATATTTCTATGATAGTGTCGTCATTCAAGAGTTGCGCCATCCGTTGAGGATGCATGGTACTATAACCACAATTAAAAATAAATTTTATTCTATATTGCAGATTACCAGAAAACGCATATATTGGTCCAGTAAAAGAAGAGTACATATCCCAAGTTGTCAAGGCCTGGTCGTATAAATACTCCACCTCGCATTTATACTTCACTGCTCTAGCTGCAAACGGCTTATCATACGGTCTATATACACGTGCACACAAATTAATAGCTTGGGTATTCATAAGCGAGTATAATTTCCTACGTCACTTGTTTTGTGTGGAGGGATACAGAAATAAAGGTTATGCGGAGTGCGTCATGAAGTTAGCTGTAAATGATCAATTAAAAAAGGGAAATGACGTTTATGCATACGTTGCCAAGGGCAACGTAAAACCTTTAACATTCACGAAGATGGGATTCAAAGCTTGCGATGAGAGTATATCTTTTTCCACACAGAAATAACTATATAGCTTCATCATAATTATATAATGACATCGTGACAGCCGAGACCAAGCACTATGAAGCTAAAAATGCTACCTCTAGGCAATAAAGACTAATTAATGTATTATTTAGTGTCACATTCGTTTCAAGCTAAAGCACGATTAATGGGTAATTCAGTAAATCTGCATTAGTAGATTTACAGCTCACAAACAGCTCTATATGTATATTATTATAACTACGAGTATAAGTAATGGTGCTGATTTCGTTGTACGGAACTTAACTAAATTAATAACCCTATCTTTTTCTAATGTCAAACGCCAAAGCGAGATAGCAAACATTTATAGCGAGTACCGACCTATGTTTCTGTCAGATGGTTCAAATAAAATGTTACGTCTTTGCGTCAATCTTTAGTCCGTGTGTTCCGAAATCGCGCCTAAATCTTTTAATTTTGACGTTTCTGAACGAAACTGACAGCACCAAAATTGTAGCTATCTTGTTATGGCGTTTGACATTAGAAAAAGATAGGGAGGGATCAAATTTAGTTAAGTTCTGTTACAACAGAATCGGCACCATTATAACTATGATATAGGTATATAATGATTAATGACTCATTCGTCAAACGACTCAGCGCGACTTGTGCCGAATGCCGGCATAACACACAATAAATTTTTATTAATAAAAATCTAAGAAATGTGGTAATTTGTTATAAATTATTTCTAACGTATTTAGAAATGATATCCAAAATACGAAAGTTTCTTTTTTCTAATGGCAATCTTGGAGAGCTACACCTATTTTAATTCTGAGTTCGGAACGCGTCGATTAGCGATGTGCGAATATGAATAATTTGAATTTTCGACTTATTAGTAACTACTCATTTCTCAATTTGAATACAAAATTAGTAGTATACTATTTCCTTTATTTAAATCATTGATATCCAATGTGGTCTACATCGAACCCCAGGGCTCGATGATAACCCGCAAGGGGTCCACGCCAGCTGTCAAAAACACATTTGAAGTTAATGAATTAGCAGTATTAGCTAGGTAGGGGGTCTAACTAAAATCGAAAAACATGGCAAATGGTCTACAAGACCTAAAAGTTTGGGGATCTCTGATTTAAATGATCATCACTGATTAGAAATGGATAGACAGTTAAAAAATTAGATATCACGTTCACTTACATCATACGGCGCAATGTGGGTGAAAAACTTCACTGAATATACTGATATTTTAAATTAAATTTTGTATCGTAGCTCTTGAATGGTAACGAGAACGGTAAATATATAAGGATAAGTATATAACGGTAAATATAATTTTTTGAACAACTTTATATTATCAATAGCTATAGATTTAATGTTAAATTAGATCTAGATTACGGTAATACCAAAAAGAGTTTCAGCTTCACATATCAATACACAAAAAATATGGGAAAAACAAATTTCATTTTCATATATTTGGAATTTACTAGTCCAAAGATAATGACTTGGTGAAAATTTCCGTATACCCATTGCCTTGAAATAATAATGTCATTTTGTAATGTTAAATGCATCAAAGTAAGTTAACAATTATAACTTATTAATTCCATGGTTAAATGTAAGTTTTATTCCATTGTTTCAATATTGTTTACGATTAAAAAAAATAAAACCCTAAAATAAATTGATCGATAAAAACCTAAAATAAAATATTTGGTGAAACTGCAATCGATTTTTCGTTCGAATCGAATCTCGGGTCCACCGGAACCAGCTAAATTTTGAAAGTGGTCTATGAGAAAAAAAAAGTTTGGTAATCTCTGATCTAGATCTAGACTTTATTAATTTATTATTTTTATGATGTTTTGACTCGTGAACGTTATTTTAGTAACATAATTATAATTCGAAAGTTTTTCATCAGTTGAACTTCATTTATTTTATTACAATGAAAATAAATTAATATTTACAACTTAAAATTTAAAGATAAAAACTATATACAATAAAAGAAGGACTATATACAATAAACAAAATACAAAAATTAAAATAAACTAATTACAAAAAATAAATTTGTGCCAAATCGCTGTCGGCTGGTAAAGTGCCCAGAAGACTGGCACTATTGCCATGGTGTATGGCGATGCTTATCCTTTGGGCTAGGTAGGAACCAACCCTTTGGTCACCAGCTACATGGACTAACCTTTTGGCTACGTCGCAAAATATGCGATGTATTCCAGGACCCTACATACCCAGTCTCCACCTCAAATGGCTCAAACACGTAACCCCTATCTAGGTTACTATATTCGCGCCGATTGAGGTTTTTCGTAGAGACAGCGGCAGCTCCAGCCTCGACAGAAGAGTCTGAGAGGTGAGACGGCGCCAAAGTATCAACACAATTAGCATCCCATACTAACGGCCGCCCTATCTTCCAGGGTATTAAAGTCATGCCATCGGGTTTCTTATCATCGTTGCGAAATAGGCCATTAGGCTCTAAAGTGGCTGGCACATTAGCGGTGGTAAGGGCCGGACGGATGATATTGTTGAGGCTGGAGTGACGAGTAATACGTCCCATGTTTCGCTGGCAGGAGAATACGTGGTGACCAAACTGGTCCACAGGCTCGCCGTAATGACAACAATGTGGCATAAGACACGTAGCATCCAATCTGATGACGATAGCTGTGCCGAATGTGGTGGAATCCATGAGAGTTCCCATATTTGGTGATGGCAGAGCCTACAGCCGCAGTTCAGATTCCCATATATAATTCGATGTTATACTTGCGTATATGTGATAATTGAAAATTAAATGTACATATGGTACTTACATAACAAAAACTGCATATTAATAATCATAAATTATAGACTCTGATGAAAATATTAGATGAAACTCAAATGATGACATTTTATAAAATTTTATGAAGTTTTAAGTTTGTTTATTTTTAGGACATCCGAATTAAATTAAAAATGAGTGCTTACAATTTCTGGGATAAAAATACAAACAATTCTGAATTAAAAATAACAACGGAATGGGTTTTCGATTCACCAGTAGTAACACCGCGCTCTACTTCTCCGGAAAGTAAAGCTATGACAGGCGAAAAAATGTACGATAAATATATTGACCTCATAAATTCTAAATCGAATATTTCCACGGAAGCTAAGCAAACAGAACAGTTAGAAAGGCCATTTGATTTTTTTGATGATGAAGAATTTGCCTTTGGAATCAATTTAATCAACAATAATGTTGCTTGTGTTGGGGACAATATAACAAAGCTCATTCAAATGGGTAATTTTTTTACATCTTTATTTATTTCTAATCATGGCAACGTAATTAATTCATATAAGTAGAAATTACTGAATACTTGGATATCTATTAAAAAAACACTTCTAGATTTATGTAGCAGTTATTGTTGTTTATTGGTAATTAACTGTATATTATGAAATTTAAATGGCTGTGTTGTCTGTAATCAGGTCCACATTTATTTCGGTTAACGTATATAGATACTCTAAAATTAATGATATCTTTGTGGTAGATATGGGAGTAAAGTTTTTATTTTCAAAATTGGAAATAATAATACCGAGTTATAAAATAATACACACCTCAAGACTGTCTGCAGATGTTTCACCTTTATTGGTTACTTTAAAAAGTATCAATCCTTTGAAAATGTTTTTGATGTCAAATTGCTGCTGGCACATTTCTGTTCTTTATTCCAAATGTAAATTTTAAAAAAAGATTGTCAAAGGCGGGAAAATTTTATTTAATTGAACTTCTTCCTAATTAATGTTCTGCGTTTTCACATTTTTCGTTAGTTTCCGTTTAAAAAGTTTTCTTTTAAACCAGAGGTTCCCAGACTTTTTTTTTCATAGACCACTTTCAAAATTTAGCTGGTTCCGGTGGACCCTCTGCAGCTACATTTCTACCATATTCCCAAAATTCGACAAAAATTGTGAAGATTAGATCTATGGAAATTTGTGTACGCCAACGTAGACCCCATCGAGTCGCCCGTGGACCCCTGAGGGTCCACCTGCACTCCTTTGGGAATTAAGGTTTTAATTAATAGTTATTTAAATTTTTTTTGTGTTTTTGGCGCCATTCAATGTTGAGATTAAAGCCGAGAAGAATTGGTTCATGCTGCAGGCATGCTTGAAACGATGCTATTCAAAGGAATGTTGCGGATAGGCTTGGCACTAGACAAAGTGTAATATCCAGATTGTGGTCTCATTATCGGCTAACAGGTAAGGTAGCTAAGCTACATAAAGTAGTAATCGAGTCTCCACCTCCAAGCAAGACAATTGCAATTAGTTTTAAGACTACAAGAGGAACACGGTCAACTCTGCGGAACAGGTTGCATGAAGTCGCCCTTCACTACCGCAGACCACTGCGGATACACCGTTACGCCAAGGCAATCGCGGACGCAGACTTCTATGGGCTAGGGAACATTTGGATTGGGATGATCGTCAATGATCCACAGTGATGTTTTTTGATGAGTCTCGGTTTAGATTCCATCCGTATTCACGCAGGATACGTCTGGTGAACACCTGGATGACAGATTTGCCTTCGACACTCTTAAGAAATCCACCCATATCAAGGTAGAACAATCATGATATTTATTTATTAATAAAGAAAAATGTGTATAAGCAGGAATACGCCTTGGCGGGAGAACTGACCTCATTAAGATACAGGGCACTCGAACTGATGATGTGTTGAGTTGTAATCTTACCACACCGATTGTAAATGGGGCAAGATTTTATACTGATACATGACAATGCTCGTCCACATACTGCTCAAACCGTAAATCAGTGGTTACAAAAAAGGATGCTACGGCCCTGTGGACAGGCCCGCCCAATCTTCGGATTTAAATCTATTGAACATGCGTGGAACATGTTCCAGCGTAGATCATTACGCAATTTCCCAGGTATTCCGGGGTTGGAAGATGAACTTTTTGACCACTTCCGCCGTAACTGGAGATTGATCCCACAGGAGGAAATCGAAACATTGATTTTGAGCATGCAAAACCTCGGCCAATATGTGGATTAATGAGTGCTTTTATAGATTATTAATTTTGATTAAATCATAATTTAAATTTCCTACCTAAACTTCGTTTTTTATTTTGAGTAGCGACTTATAAACCTGCACGGATAGCGCAGTGGTTTAAGCATCCACTGCGCTGTCGAGTGTTGTGTGTTCGATCCCCACACGGGACAATAACTTTGTGTAATCCACAAATTGTTGTCCTGAGTCTGAGTGTTCCGTGTTTCCGTTATTTGAATGTCTGTAAAGTCCCCGCGACACAAGAATTAATCCTAATGCGGGAGTTGTCTTTAAAAAAAAATTAGCCTAAAATGAATATTCTATTATTTTTTTCCAAAAAAAGTAAACAACACTGGTTTTTATTAAATATCCTGTTAGACTATAAAATAACATGTATTTTGATTTAAGTATATCTTAAGCAATACTTTGTAGAGCTTTAGAAGACTAAAATACCCCTAGATAGTTTTGATGTGTTCAACATGACAATAATAATGTAAGTTGTAAAGGCTGAATGCGTAGCTATATTTTGGAGCTTATTATATTTTATATTATATTTTGGAGTTTTGGAGGCAACTCGAGTGAAGCATCACTTGAAGTTTTATTTTAACGTTTTATATTAGTTTATTGTGATGTTTAATANCTCAGCAGAAAACAACAGCTTGTTTTGTGTATTAATTGTCAGTAATCATTAACAATATTGAAACATTGGAATAAAACTGTGACTAACATAGCAAAGTAACTGTATTTTTTCAACGCAATATAGACCTGCGGGAATTTTGTCTGCACAAAGTGGTATTCGTCGGGTTGACTTCAAAACTCCCAAGAAACAATAAAATGTGAATCCCCGATATTTTATTGTTAAACTGATGTGAAAGTATATTGCTCATCCAATAAAACAACGACGTAATTACATTTTTGCAATTTTTCGGAAGAAGCGTTTCAGTTTAAAATTAGATTATACCCATTTTGTAAATCATATCAATTATCATGATTTTT